>LR736920.1:0-269527 GCA_902654985.2 Oryctes borbonicus
ATCGTATACTTTGGTCATTATACGGTATAAATATTACTTACAATTTTTATATAATTTTTCGTTCAGATCTTGACGATTCCATTACATCATTATGTTACAGACGCTAGTTTGAGACAACCACTATTCTACTTAAATAATAACTGTAACCTATCGTTAATATTTGGAAAATAATCATGTTTATGCAAATATAGATGCAAAATTTTTCTTCTGTAACTTACTTTGGCGCTACGATATACTTTTATTGTAAAAAAATTGCATAAAGTTTAAAAATAACATTCGCATGATATAGCTTGAAACTATAATGACAAAAGATCTCTCTTAGATGTCGTTTAGAAAGTACTTCCAAATATCATTGCCTAGAATTTAGTAGAACTGATTCGATGAAACGCCGACACATTAAAGGCATGTTACCGTAGAAGCTAGCAAACGAGACAAAACTATGTAGCCGGCGACGTAAGAAAGGAGAGATTGAGAATCTCAAATCTACAACCGATGTCGCATAAATGAAAGTTTCAAAACAATAAGAAAATGTAATGTTGTTTACATCGTTTTAGATTAATAAACACAATTGATGATCGTTAACTTTAACGTTTCTTAGATTTTAGTGTAGGGAAAAAAACTCTAAAAACACTACTTCCAAAGCTTTACCTTAAGTTGATAATATGTATTTTGATGGGCAAACCTGATAGCTCAAAACAGTAAAACAACGTTGATTTAAAATATCGGGGCAAATAATACCACAATAAATAATTAAAACGTTGATAAATAAAAAAGGGACTAAATCTCCGATGACTGATCAGACTAGCGGTTTCGTGCGTGCATCATACGTCATCAAACCCCGAATAAAATAAAATTTAAGCGATACCGTGTCATCAACTTTAAAATACCGTAATAATTTTTAATCTTGTTAATTTATACACACACAACTAACGGATAATTTAGCAGCGGTTCTCCAAATTAAAAAGAAAACTATATAAGAATTAGAAAGACTTTGAATTTAAAGCATAATAAAAAAATCAATGCGAGTATACGATTCCTGTCAACCTCGAACTTTGTCGAACAAAGTTGATCACTTGGCATACTTCTAATTGTTTTCTTTGAAATTGTTCGTTTTCAGTTTCTCTTACGTCTGGATCAACTTTCCAATAAAGCCGGTAGCAAAGACAGTGTGCTGTCTATGTTTTCTGTTTGAAAGTTGACGACAAAAACGTAAAAATTACCGGCGAACTTTTAAGGTAGGCCCAACAATTAGAAAATTAAATCGTTTTCTCTACAATATTTTTTCCAAACCTTTCTGTCAAATGAGTTTTGTACGAACGTATATTGACAAATAATTTTTCCGGAGAGACTGCAAATTTAGTTACTAACCTAGCTGAAACATGGACGATTTTAGTGCCATTTATACAATGCTATATACAGCCTTGCCTATTATAAATTAGTTGTTCCGGTAAAAACCAATATTGGGGAATAATAGAAATGTATTCGTAAATTGTAAGAAAGAAATAATCTTTGGTTTAGCATATTAGGTTTTTTTGTAAGACTGTATGTATTCGGGATTTTTAACACATACAACACATACGAGGCTGTACGTCAATTTTGTAGTAAAATCTCAAGCATCGTATTTTTTAGGGCTACTGGTCAGTGTTTCTTTGAAAGAAATAAAGGAAGATACTCACGAACCTAGCCGAATTTTCAAGTTTCTCGGAAAAATTCCGACTTTCGGCTAGTCGGTGTGTAATTTTTGGTGTATATAAAATCCTACTGTCATCGCAGAAAAGATTTTCCCGCCGCACTATTTAGTTTTGAACTTAAGTGATGTAAATAAATACCGTTCATATTTTCATGTGTGCGAAAATCAAAAAAAAAAAAAAACAGACTACAGATAGAACAGTACACAACTAGTTGACATACATCACAATAGTTTTTAAATACGAGACGATAAAAAAAATATGTAACAACAATCATGCAAGAATACAGTGGTAATACGACATATAAAGGAAAAAAGATCGTAAAAATATGATCGAAAATACATCTGCACTGTTCACACTGTACAAAAAGTTCAATTCATCTTAAGTGCAACGTCGCTTCGCGTCCTGTCCTGGCAACACACATTAACTAGCTTTAGTTAGAGTTACAATTTTAGATACACTAGTTGGACTAATAGCACATACTAAAGAAGACGATTGTTCTTTATTATTATCTAGACCGTTTTTAACAGTTTCTTGTGAACAGGCCATGCATATATAATCCTCGTCTTCGTTTATATCTTTAGCAGTCAAACCAACACAAACCATATGGAACCACAGCTCGCAACCCCCATCACACTGTACCCATTGTACCACTTCTTCGGCGGAAGGTTGAAGACAAGTTTCGAAGGCGCAGCGTTCTTCCAATTCTTCTTCGTCGGAATTTTGACTGTTACGACCCCTACTTTTCCTCGATTTCATCGTCTCCTGTCGACGAGGATTCCCATCTTTAGTACACGGTTTTCTGGGTTTAAATTTTTTGTTGAAATCGACCTTTTGTTTGAAATTCGACTTTAAAAGATCAGGGCCATCGTCAGAACGACGCTTTCGACTTTTTTTCAGTGGATATCCCTTACCGGAAGTCTGGTATGCAAAATCATAATTAACACGTGCTTCTCTAGCAAAATTATAAATTACATTGTCTTAATAAACTAGTTGTTGGTTTAAATATTTATATTGATTTATTAGCTACTTTATTTATTTTAAAATATGTATAATACTTTGGCAGGAGTATAACTGACTTTTTTTTGAAACTAAAGCTTCACATAATACTTATTTACTTAGTTTGATCCATGCCCGATTGATCGCAATAAAACCAAATTCGGAAAAATACAGAAACAAAGTACAATTTCACAGTTTTACAACTGTTAACGTATATTAGTGCTAAAGTTTATGATTAAGAGACTACATGGTGCATAAGGAGTATATAAAGATTTAGAATTTAAAAAAACAAATTAATACATAGGAATGATATTAAAAGAATCTTGTACACGAATAGATTAGAACAGAAAAAGAGTTTGTAGGTTGAAAAATAAATACAAGATGTATACCTAGATAACAAAAATAGAAACCTATGAAACCGATAGACATATATACAAAATTTTTGCGATATTTGTTATGTAGAGCGTGTCTTACGGTACAATAAACAAAATCATAGCAAAGGATAAGGAAAAATTTGATAATACGTGAAGAGAAACGTATCGGTAATTAAAAAAAAAAACTTTTGTGTAAGATTATCTTGACAATCTTACTTGAAGAACCACTGTGTTTGATAATAATAAATAATTTTTCGTAAAGATAATCATTGATATCTAATACATCGAGTAATATTCATAACAGGACTGGAACGAGCGTTAGAAGTGTTTGCGTGGTCGTATACGTATACACAAAATTTTAGATTTACAGTTGTCGTTGCAGGTTTCTATTGTGTTATCTAGACATACCGCATACGTAACTCTCTATATAAAAATGTTTCTAGAAATATCAAGACTACTAACAAAGGGTATGTGAAAAATTCTATTTTCACAAAAAGTTCGATACGATTGAAGTTCGAAACAAAAATATGACGTAAGCATTCAAACACATCATCAAACCCATATCATCCGCGCACAAATAGCGAATTTATTCTTTGGTT
The DNA here is from genome assembly GCA_902654985.2 of Oryctes borbonicus. Taxonomy (NCBI): domain Eukaryota; kingdom Metazoa; phylum Arthropoda; class Insecta; order Coleoptera; family Scarabaeidae; genus Oryctes; species Oryctes borbonicus. The sequence continues at coordinate 3,661 of LR736920.1, forward strand.
AATTTAATTTCGCCATGTACTTGTCTATAAAAATTGACAGAATCTATCGTATAGCAAACTAAAATTAAGTGGACACTTTTACTTATTAATTGTCAATTTCTTTGATTAGAAATAAATAGTCAATATACACAAGGCACGTTACATTGTAATAATGTTTCTATTACGGAATATAACAGTTAAAAATTATTCCAAGCTAGTTAAGGAAATGCCGAAACCGCGCTGACTTTACGCGAATATTGATATTGTTCTAAGAATCGACGGATGTAAATTATAACGTAGAAATCGATATAAATAATAAATAAAAAAAAAAAACTTTAAGACAACGTAACAGACACCAGCTCTTTAAAAAGCATTTCTGGACATATACGCCGTTATCGATCGGCCTAAAGAACAAACATTTTCGAGGGGGAAAAACATGCTTTATTTAATTCTTTCAACACTTTTTTTCGACCATGATGTACGTTTAAATCGAACACAACTCAAATTAGTACGATAGATATCGATTTTCCAGAGAAATAAACTTATTATTAGTCCATTACTACGTGTACAGTGGACAAAATAAGTAATGTCTGGCAATGGTTTGTTTCTAGATCAAGGAACCAAAAACGTAATGCTATGCAGGGGATTCAGTTAAAAATTACGTAGTAGAGGCCAGGATCTCTATTTATCGATCACTCTGTATAGACTTAAATATTTTTGGATCACGACTATATGATCTCGGAAAATTTTAACTTCTTCAGATGTACACAATAAGAGCATTTTTACAATTGCAGAGAACTGGGACAACCATTGTGTAGACGCCTACCCTAACACCAAATGAAAACCGATACTTCGATCCTGTTTCGGGCGGACTTTCCGATTACTTTATTCCCAGTACAGTGTACCACTTCTAATGGACACCTCCATTTAATGGGCATTTATGAATTCCCCGAAACACTCTATACAACGAACGCGGACGGCATATGTCGTCACGAAATGTAAAAACACATAAGAATTCGTCTCGAGTTACCGGAGAATTTCTGTCCTTTTCTACGAAAGTTAAATAAATTAGAGTTATGTCAGCTGCTACTGCATAACTTATTTACTCGAATCTTCAAGACTTTACTTAGCGACAGGAAAGACCTTTTTGTAAAGGCTCATCCTAAAGAGACAATTCTATTTTGGTCTCTAAGACTTGTCACGTGATAAAACTTTTTTATTTTAAAAGAACTTTCCAAAGGGTTCTCTTTGTCGGTATCACATATCCACAAAAGCAATTGGTTTTGTTGGATAGTATTGTGTCTTGTTATGACAACAATAACGTAAAGTACCTTTGTATTCGTTTAGCTTTATGGAAAATATTTATGAAACCGACATTTTATAGGAAACAAGGATATTATTTTCCTAAAACACGATACCAAAGTAAAATTTAACTTAATAAACGCAGTTAATTTGAGAAAACGCATGCAGATTTTATTCACATATAAATGTACATAATTCGAATCGAGTTAGATACGACTTCTTTCTGTTGATTGAATATAGTGATGACTTAAAAAGATAATTTTTTAAGTGTCCACTTAATATTAATTAAAAATAAACTATGAGATGGAGATTTGTAACAAGTGTTTACTTACTTCTACATCAAATATATAAATATCTCTTTCGGGATCCTTAGATGCTTGCAATATCTGCCACAGTTGTTGATTTTCATCTAACGTTACTTCTAATAGATCGCCTTCCATAACGAGATCTTCTAGTTGTTGCCGAACGTGAGGGCTCAATTGTATACTATATTCCGCATCTTCAACTTTAGATATTTGTATGGAATAAGCGTGTTCATCTCTGCAATTCTCATCGTTAGTGTCGTCTCTGAGTATTTCATCGTCTGATGATACGGTATCTTGCGCGCTCATATACTCTTCGTCGTCTTCATTTCTTAAAGGAGATTGTGGCTGTATTTCGGGAGTATTTTCTCCTTTTTTCACTTTCATGCCGATTATTTTTTCCGTTTTCAAACGAGCGGCGTCCTTATACTTTTGCATCAACATGTTTATCTTACTTAACGCTAGTTCCAGTTCATTGGTTAACAATAATTGCCTTGCTCGATCCTGCCAATTCATCGCTCTTTCGGTTAAGCACTGCAGAGCCTCGCCTTCCGGTAGTCGAGTGTGTAACTTCTGTAGTGACATTAGAAGACTTAAAATTGACTCAAGTTTAGGTCGCCTTGTTCTGAAACACACCGGGCATAGATATTTACAATCCTTGAAGCCCATGCGTAAAGCGGTGTTAGTGGAGTTATTATTTTTCGGCTTGACGGTGGCTATTTTCGGTAATTGAACGCAAGTCGAGTGAAACCAGTCCTTACACAGATCACACTGCATCATCGTACCAGACGCGCCTTTCTGGCAGATACAAAAAACCGAATCTTCAAATAATTTACCTGTTGAATAAGAAACAATAAGAAAAAGACTCCATTAAAAATAACAGTATCATAAAAATAAATTATAAAAATATTGATTGCCTTTAGCGTCGTTATATCCCGACAAAATTTTTAATAAAGAGAATGTAGAAAGCGGAACCGCGAAATATTCTTCCGAACAAAAAATCTACACGACACTTAATACTTTCTGGAATACAATAATGTATTGTGCCACTATGCTAATTAACTTCCATTAAAACGCAAAAAAAAATATTCACATCGTCGGGAAGTAAATATAAAAATCATATATAAATGTCACTAAGTTATCGCTATAATATTGTAGGATATTGTGACGTCATGATAGCAAGCGTGTATTTAGGGAATATCCGAATGTGGTCGGTTTACTAAAGTTTTTTACGCATTATTTATAATAAATTGTGCGAAGTTTAATCTTATTAATAATGCATATTCCATCGAATCCTGTAATTTATTTATAAGGAAACCTCGATCAACTAGCGAGTATCAACCAAGTTTATATTGCGGAAAACGATGAATAGATGAAGATAATTGCTTAAAACCGATTCAAAACAGACGACGTATACTGTGTCACAGAAATACGTCGATAAAAATCAACATACGGGCGCTGAAGAAGGTTTATCTCAATAAGCGAAAAAGATGATGATAATAATAATAATAATATATTTGCTACAGTTCTAGATGTTTTTCTTCTGTTTTTATTTTATCGTCTACTTTATTTATGTTATACTTTGCTTTTACACTTGCGTTATTTTATAGAGCAACTAGGTATTATATATATTAGTAACAGTAAGACATTCCTCGTGGGGTCCACGACAGCGATTATACATGCGGGAATAATATCATGACATATCTAAGATGTGCTCTCTTCTTTATTAGATACGTTTGTTGCTATTAAATCAAATGTAGTTGACAATTAACTTTTGTAAAGCATACGGCAAGGTAGTGGTAACGACGAATATTATACGGCAACTTCACGATGTTTATCAAGCAATTACGATTACGCTTTGAATTACCCGTTCTTTAACAATCACTGTCACGATTGGCGACGTGATTCTAATTTTACCGGATTGCCTATACCTTAAGAAAACTCAAGCTAGTTTCAAAGGAAATAAGTGTATTAGATATTTACACTTGAATGAGTGAGATGTAGGTGTTAGGATACTAAGGGGGTTATGAAAATGATAGTGACGGATCCCGATCTGCCACAAATAGAACATTTCTAAATCTCTTTTTGGACACTTCCCGCTTCGTCCAATCGCCTCCCTAGCCTTTAAAGGATTTTGCGGGGGACAGTAAGAGGTCATTCATATGAATAATTAAATTTAAACTTATGGTTTATCAAAGTTGTATACCACAAGAGGGAATTTAACAGCATATAATAATATAATAAAATTCAATATATGCTTAAAAACAATAATTTTACTGTTGAAGTTGAAAAGGAAACATGTTACTAAATTGTTTAGATATAACTTTAATAAAAAAAGCAGCAATTGCATCTTAACTCGGTAGTACAGTATACCTACATTATCCGGAAGATTTGTGAATTACAATTTAATCCAACCCAAACGTAAAAAAAAAAACATATTATTACAAATGTTGAATAAACGACAACACAGATTGCATGGAATACACGAGACGAAAAAATACATACATCAGTATTCGTGGCGGTTCCGTAAAATGTGATGCTTGCAATGTGGTCTTTATGGTTTAAAACGAACAAGTGCAAACGGCACGCGGTATCGGCGAAATACAGGGAAAATGTAAAAATGATATACCATACCGGATTTTCATGACAGATTTTATAATTATATTAAGTGTTTGTAATATCCCACAAACCATTGTGGAGCAAGAGGCAATGCGTTCATTTTGGGAAAAATATGTTCCTGCCTGGAAATTACCGAGCAGAAACCAACTGCGGTGGCATTTTCCGCGCGTAATATTACAAGTTAGAAATGGCGTACAGGATATAATTAAAAATGAAAAAAATATGTATAAACGTGGACGAAACAACAAACGCTAACAAAGACAGTGTAATACATGTTATAGTGCGTACTTTAAACGTTGATACCATTTCTTTTATACAGCAAACGTCTTATAAATACCAAGGCAGAAACTATAGCGCAAGTGATAAAAGATGCTACTAATTTAGTTGGCGTACAGCGAAGGCAATTAAAAGCATGTTTGTCACTGATGCAACTATGATTAAAGTTGGCAGATTATTAAATACAGACTTTCCGCAACTTCTGCACGTAAGGTGTTTACTACAGGCATTTCATATAGTGACAGGTACCATCAGACTCAGCTATCCAAGAGTAAACCAAATTCACAGCGAACACAAAGAAGGTGTTTAAGTACATACATACGCATTTTACAACATAGTCAACAATTTTTACTTCGTTTTTATGTGTAATATTAGTACATATTCCGGAGACATAATGTCGGCCGACCTTGTACGGTCTACACCGCTGCGTGCCAACAAAAATCACCGTCTCTACTCATCAGTCTCATTTACAGACCAAACGCACCAAACAAAAGAAGAAAAATATTACAAGTAAATAATTAGTCTACAATCTTGATAAATAAAATAACAAGACCAAGAATAAGTACACATCACAACAGTCACACAATTAATGAAAATATACAGCCAAAACCGACATAAAAATATATATCAATCACTTAGCAGAAAAAATAACAAAATATTACTTCCGTACAACACTGAATTACCATATACAACTAAAAAGAACTTAAAAAATTTGTATACAAATTTAAAATCAGAAGTATCTTTAAAAAAACATGTACAATGTAGTGTATTAAATACTACGTAAATAATGCGACAAAGTGGTGTATATAAGTAAAACAAAACATTTATCAGAATGATTAAAGGAACATAAATATTCAAAAAATATAACCGCGCTTAAAAAACATACGTTGGATACAGTTAATAATTTTGATTTTGAAAGCTCTTGAAAAATTTTAAATAAAGAAGCTATTCGAAAACACAAAAGACTCCGTTAATGATAGAAAAGAGATTCAACACTTATCCCAAATATATTATTCTCTTTTGAAATAAGATACTTAAGGTGTACCGGGCGATTTTTTTAACTGGAAACTTACAAATATCTCGAAAAATAAGCACTTCGCAAAAAAGATGTCCATAATTAAAATTTAAACATTCTGGATTAATGCTAAAATTAGTCCCCCTCTCTCCCTCCTTGTAGGTGAGGTGAAGGAAATCTTAGGTGAAATCTTAAATAAAAACTCTGACGTTTTATTGCAGATTGGGTTCTTCTACCGCAAAAAGTATGTAGGATTTGTTTGAAACATTTTTTTCGACTCGCGATGGCACTGTAATCGAAGAAACTCAATTTGTTTCAATTTTTCCTATCGGGAAACTACGCGTACGATTCTGCAATACGTTTGCAATAAAAAAAAAATGCCACGTTTTCTCTTCTATTCGTGCCGTTCCCTGTTATGGACATTTTTTTCGTGAAATGCTTATTTTTTGAGATAGTTTCTAGTTAAAAATATCATCCAGTAATGATCATATCCGTACATACCACATTTTTTTTTTCTAGAAAGATGTCAAAAGATTTTGGAATAGATTTTAAAAAATGGCAACACTAATTACCGAAACGTCAAAAGCGAAAATCTTGTTTGTTCTAAGGTTATCTATTAAAATTGTGCCACCATCCTCAAGACTCCGTATCATTTAATAGTAAGTATTACATTGGCATTAAGAAATAACCAATGCGAATATTGATATGATGCCGAACATTCGTGGTTTTAGATCAGAGTTCGGCAAAGACTATAGTAAAGTGTAACAAAGTATCAGATACTTCAATTCACAAAAACGCTTGAATTATTAAATACAGCATCTGAAACAGTAAAGCACCCAGTACTAACAATGGACATATCAAGTACAAAGTACTCACCGTAAAATATTTGAAGCGCTTAAAGTACTTCGAACACTGCTAAAAGAGTTAGCTAAAAGAGCTTAAAGAGATCCTAACAACAGGCCTTTAGTTATTTTAAAGATACGTCAATTACCTTCAAACTGCTTTGATTACTTTTCTAAAAGTTCTTTAAAGACTCGAGTATTTAAACAAAGTATTTCAAATATCAAGTAGCAAGTACCGTCTTTTAAAAATGATTGAAATACAAGCTCACATTAGCAAAGTGCTTTATTCGGTTCTGTTTTAGATAAATCACTTACTTAAGTTGATTATCCTTAGATTTTTTATGGCTTTCATCTCTTTCTCTTCGGCATCCTTGAAAGTAGCAACCACGGCCGCAGGATCCATGTTATCTAATAGTTTTATACAGCATTCCTCCTCTTGACCTTTTTTCTTGCACTTATTAGCCATAAAATTTGTACGCGGAGATAGGGCATCCATAAGAGTATGTGAGGAGTTCTTGCGTAAGAATATTCGACTAGTCTTCTCTTTCCACGTATTGGCAGCTAGAACGTAGGATTTTAACTTTTCTACTTCGTCTAATTGGAAGGAAAAATTTTTGCTTTTCTTTATCAATTCTTCTATAGATTTTAAGTACGGATAGAACTCTAAAGAATTCATTTCTTGAAGTTGTTTAAACCATTCGTTTGCGTTGTTCAAACTGTCAATCAAAAGATTTTCAGTTGGTAGGTAGACGTCAATATCAGCTGCATCTTTTATTAACTGTTCCGCTTGACACATTATGGTCGATCCGTTTTTCTTCAGCAATTCCTGCGCTTTTTCTTCCCATTTTTCAGCTTCTACGATTAATGATTGTATTTCGTTTAGAACACTGTCTATAGTGGTATCGAAGGGTAATTCGGAGCCGGAGTGTAAGAGACCTTTCAAGGTATCGATATCGGCAACATCCACCGATTTTCGCGTTTGCTGGGTATCACGCAACCATTTTAATTGCTTAAGTCTTATCAATAAAGGCGACAAAGAGGGAAGCTCGATACATAAATCGTTACTGGACTTAACACATTCCTCAACTTCTGCTATTGAGCAGTTCTTTAATGGAAGCTCTAAAAGGCGTTGGCTTTCTTTCTCGAAGTCGTGCGATTTCTCCTTCAATTCTTTTATGATCTTCTCTTCCTCTAAAACGCACGCTAAGCTATCAATTTCTTCGCAGAATAATGTCAACTCTTCGAACGTGAGTTTACTTTTATTATCTTGTGAATTTCTAGTTCGGATCTTGTTTAGATCAAGCTGCCGTATAACGCTCGCGCATTTTTCGGCATCTTCGATAGCGTTTGATAACGTTTGGATTAAATCGGACTTTGGAAAATTTTTACCATGGGCTTCGTTCAACAAAGCCTTCAGTTCCGAGAGATCTACACTTTTTGGTGTATTCCTATCCAAAGCGTCCTTCACCCTATCGGCCCATCGATCGAACGATTCCGCCTTAGTCTTTAGATTTCTCAATAATGGAAGCAATTCGTCTAATGTATATCGGTAACGCAGTGTTTTTTTCTGTGCTGGGCATTTACAAAGTTCTGAGTAATGTCGGAGACAAACCAAAACATTGTTCATGCAGAAACACGATATCGCAGACATAAAGCAGGTGGTTTTACAAATATCACATTGACGTTCGTCATCTGGAAGTAATTCGAAAGCTTCTCTTTCAGCGTTAGTAACACCCTGGAAAAAGATATTGTTAATTAGAGAAATGGTTTGCTTTATAAGACAACTTGCAACCGAAATCAACCAATATAAGTTACATGAAGTGTATTATGTTATGGTTGGAAGTAGTTTAGCAAATATGGATCTGAAAACTAAAAGGACCGAAAACATACATTAATTACATCAATTGCACGTCAAAAAACTAATTTATCGGGATAATAATGACCAATACTTTGGCAAAACTACCCCAAGGAAACACCTTGGGGGTTGCTGCTGCGCTCGAACATATTTTTTGGATCGATAAATATGATGCTTAGATCTTCGGATTTACTGTGTTTCGTGCTTTTTTGCTTCTACTTTTGAACTGAATAATATCTGGTGGCCAGTGTCTAGATGATGTTCAGCGATAGCCGAATTCGAGGGGATGTTGTTTATATTTTTACGTTATTGGGATTTTTAATCGACTCATCCAACATATACGTGGCGCATTATCTTATAGTATAACAGAGAAGAAATACCTAAAGTTAAACATAATACATTTGGTAACGTAGAAACATTCGTTCAAACTGGAATATTACGCGGGCATTCCCTCTACGTTAGGTAGCTAGCGGAATTTATTATCGCTAGATTTGGGGGCCGGCGCTAGAACTTATTCCGGATTATAGTGAAATTTCATAACGTTTTCACAACAAAGGTTAGTGTTTAAAAAACATTCATGCTACGAATCTGAATTGTGGTGGTAATGACAAAAGTAACATTAAAATGCTACCTTGGTATTCCCATGTTTAAAAGTAAACAGCAAAACTAACGCTGATATATTATAACGGCGAATATTTTTATTATAAATCTTCACAGCGAGGCTGACTAATTAAATAATAAATATTCGAGCGTGCTTTAATAACTTTAAAGCTGCTTTAATATTTAAATTTAGAGTATTAAATCTCTTCGGTCGGATCGGGGAGCCAAAGAGGCTATACCTGTTTTGAATATTTTATATTTACGTATAGGATGATTCTAACAAGGAGAGGTTAAGCTCAGTTTTAGTTCCGGCTGTTGTTCGCATCTGGTTGATGCCATTTTTTTTTTGTTTAATCCTTTCAAATTAAACATTACAACCATAATGAAGCTACAAAAGAACGTTTACTTTACGTAGATTACCACTAATGTGGGTATTTAAGTAGGTACATTCCTATGTAATTAATAAGGAAGTAAATATGGGTGATTACGAATTAGCCATTTAATCAAACTGTATTTAAATGTTACTAATTAGTATTATTTAAATACATTTCGACTAATTACATTGGTAATAATTCTAAGGTAGGTTTAATCTCTTACAGCTAATTTATTTCAATCGATCACTTTCAACACGATCTAAGTGAGGATGATATCTACCAAAAAAGCAAGGAAAACAAAGTAACTTTCTACAATTATTACAACGATTATAAAAAATCGGCACTCTGCGACAGATCACGGATAACTGACCCGACGATTAATCCCCATATTTATCTTATACGTAATGCAATTGACCGAAATACATTTAAATATGACTGTAATGTATTTCGGTAATAATGTAATTACCGAAATTTACTTCTACACATATACATAGTTGGATATTATCACGAACAAGCTAGGCGTTCTCTTGTACCTTCATTATCATTGTATTATTTAATTTGTAACGAATAATAGAAAAAAAATTACACCATCGAGACGCGAACAACAAACACACTACGCACTACGTATTAGATACCGAGCATTTTACCGCCAAACTATCGCGCTTCCTTGCAAATGTCTTCTGCGTACGGGTTAAGGCTTCTTTGATATTTAAACGTTAAATAAAATAAAGAACAAGCATCACACACCCAGTCTAATAAACTTTTCCGCAATTTCTTTTCAGTTTCAACCATCCGCAACATATCTTGATATGTGGCTGCTGCAATCGTGATATCTAGTTTTTCCGGATTCGCGGCCATCTTGCAGACGAGTTCATCGTGTGAAAATACGCAAAACCTTCTTAGTTGGGAATAATGAAGGACGCATTCGCGTCCCATCGACACCCAATCGGCTGGCGCGAAATTGACTGCCTCGGCAAAATTGTAACCTTGGTTGAAGCCCGCATGGTAAGCTCTTGGAAATGTAACTACGAATTCACCAGCATGTTGATCGGTCCGAAAAACAGGTACACCGGCGTTCATTAAAATGTTTGGGTTCATTATGGTCACCAGCTGATGGAGGAGATCAGGTTGGGATTGGAATAATTCAGGAGCGGCCGATTTCATGGTCTCTTCGAACATTTCTGCTTTCGATCCTGGTACACCATACCTGAAAATTCAAATACGTACAGAAGCAGTGGGCAATGGGACATCTACAAGTATTACCAAGTTTTCGGTTCACCCCAGTGCAAGTAATTAATGGAATAACTCCAGTGGTCTTCGTTATGCCAACAAAATGTCGCAAAACACATCCCAACGTACATCCAAGGCACCTAAACATAAATTAAAATAAAATGTAAAATACAATTCGCCATATATTAATTTCACCTGACATAACTGTTAAACAGGTTGGATTAAATGCAAGATTATTTAAATCAAAATTGTGATCAGAACAATTTTTAGTTTCCAAAGCAAATGTCATAGATAATGTAATGTAATATTTCATCCCATAAATAATGCATATAAAATGGATGATTTGAACATTTGAACAGAAGAGTTAAATAAGTGTTACAACTTTAAACGAAACCATGAATTCAAAAAGTGAAAAGACTATGATCTAATCCTCCTTATATGTCCATATCTAAAGAAATGATGAGAGACAAAGAAAGAAATACTTGTTAAAAACCGAAAATATCAAATCGGTAAATGAATATTTGAAAAATTTGAGAAGCGTAACAGACAAAAGAACATTTTATTGTTAAATAAACATGAATCGTATGCTTGTAAAAGCTTATTATTTTTTCATCCTCTTTTGCATAACTTAAAAATGATTCAGTTACCAAAGACTATACTTGCAAATTTACCTTCATCCCGGATATATCAGCGTTAATGTAACCCAAGACGGATCCTTCTAAAACTGGTAAATTATTCAGATTCCATCCTGAATAGGCATATTCTTGGTCACCGGGTAAAAGATTGATAGAATTTTTTGTTGGAAATCCTGAACCGTGATCCATTGTATGTAAATCTGCGCCATATTCAACAGTTACATCTTCATCTATCGACGAAACTATTCGCCAAAACTCCTTCTCGACAATCTGAGTTGGCACAAGCTAAATAAAAATTTAAATTACATGTGCTTGGCGCGAATACAGGTATATGTAATGACTAGGCACCGGATATTCGTTGCATGGTCAGTGTTGTAGCGTGCGTATAGCTACATACGAATATGACCACAGCGTAGCTATACATCATTATATTATAGTTGCGTACAATGCTATATCAGAATTTTGATACATATGTGCCGTACAACAGTGGCCGTACAACGAATATTCGGAGCTTAGTAATAACGTACGTGAACGGGCATATTGAAATATTCAGACTTGAACTGGTCCGCCATTTCCCCGAATTGCTGTAAGTTGTATTCACGCTGGGCTTGCTCAAAACCAAAGGCTTCAGTGGGTTTAGAAACCTCTTCTGCCACACACTTTGGACAACACCAATCGCCTTTTGGAATCTCGACTAAAGGCGGCATCAGGCAAAATGTGTGGTAACTATCATCACAGCCATCACACAGCAACATATATTCCTCTGAATCTCCACGGTTACAATTGTGACAAACATATTTGGCGAGCTGGCAGCAAAAAGGAAACAGATGCAAGTTATACTGTCTTTTAAGATGGTTACTAATAAAAACCATTAGATTATACAATCCTGTGCAAAATACTAACAGTAAACTAAAATAAATGATTTAAAGATTTCGTTAATTTAGAAATTGGTCCGATCTTATTTAATTCTGCCAAAATCGAATATTTTACAATATCATTCCGATGAAATGTCGACATTTAACACTGACACCAGCGATGTTACCAATACTAAGCATATTAGATTAGTCATTTTTTTATATAGTCAGATTTAGAAAAGGAATATTTATCTCAAGTAAATTAAAAAATCATGTTTAAATTAAAAACGTAAAATAAGAACACAATTACAACGTATTGGATTCACACCGAACACCAAAAATTACACATGTAAGAAGCCAACCCATCTCAAATGTGTCGATATGCGACGAAGCTACTTCAGGTGCCCTCCCATTTTCTCATTTATTTTCAGTTCATATTTCATTTTCATGTAAAATCGCTAATTAATGAAAAAAAAACTTAATTCATAGGATTTTATGGTGCTCTTACACTTATCCACCGGAATTTTTTGTAGTGTCCAACTTACAAGCCTATTCTTTTCCACACCAGATTTTTCAAAATGTATAAAAATATCCGAAATTTTTTGCTATTGTCATTAACTTTCGAACGGTATGTTGAACGTCCTGAAGTTTCAAAAAATACATATTTCGTGGCCACAAAAAAAAGCTATGCCCGACGTACTAGGCTCTCCACTACAGCGTGTACACCTAGTACGTGAGAGGAAGATAAATCCTTCCTTAAACAATTTAGAAAACGTTTTCAGATAAATATTCAGAGATAATTTCTGGGTAACGCAAAATTATATCCAAGTATACAAGGTGTTCAATTTCCGCTACACATGACACAACTTCGCGTTTTTAAATGCCACATCCTGTATAGCTTTAATTTGCTTATTTAACGCCATATAATTTAAATACCTTACGTGTTAAAATAGTGAACCAATTTAACTGAGTATTTCTTAGAACTTTCAACGGTACGCCGAAACAACGATATCGAATAGATTCTAGAAAATAGTAATCGGAACCGTTGCCAAGTTTAATCCACATCATTTCCCTTTTTTAATTGAATTCCCTCTACATATTTTTACAGAATCTAATAGAAAAGCTCTTTTAGAATTTTCTTGTAAACATTCCCTGTACCTAACTAAACTCCGTCCTTGTTTAGCAAGTTGACAAGCACGTGTAAATAATACATAGCAAGAATAAGTATATAAATATCGATTAGAGATCAGCGTAAAACGAATAAATTTATTTAAAGCATCGCCCATCAGGTTTCTCAAGTTAAAAAAAATATATATATAGTAAGAGTATACCGAACAATGTTGAAAAAAATCGCAATTTAGCTAATAAAAATGTTTATGAAGAAACTTTGTGACCACGCGTAACATGGGTTTTACACAAAATATTCTCGAAAATTTAATAAATGCTCAGCAAAATACAAAGAATCTCCGTGAAGGAAAATGATGCTCAATTCGAATAGATGTTGAAATTGTACGCATAAATTAAATTTATGGATACCATTTTTAGTAAAAAATAAAAGTTTATAGTATTTAATCGTAGCGCTAAATGGCTTTATATTTAATTTATTAAAACGAAACACAAAATCTAGAACGTTTCTCTATCGTATTCAGGAAAAATAGATAGGCCGTTTCGTTAAAAAAGCATGTAATAGTATAAATCAGACAACGAATTCGATGGTCATCTTGCAAACGTTAGTTGAATTTCACAAATTTCGGATATATCGCCGAAAACTCGAAGAAATACTCAATCAAATAAAATTTGAATCGCCGCTCTAACGCGTAAAATATCGGCGACTAAAGAGAAAGAAACAACGGTATTTCGCAAAATCTCATATTACATAAACTATCTCAAAAACTGAGATAAACAGGTACAGAGAATACAGTGCCTCATTTGAAAAGAAATAGTTTTGTATAATGCAGGACTTTAGATCATTTTCTCTAAATTGTTCAGGGAATGAATTATCTTCCACCCACACATTTTTGCAATCTGATTGACTGCAAAAATATTAGAAATACAACCATATATTGAAGGCTCCTAAATATTAGTACTGTTAAATTTTAAAGAAAATACTGAAACTGTGTATTGCAAACGTATTAATGAGATTTTTGATACATAATCGCCTGTATTTGGGTTGGTAAATAAACAGTTTCTGGTTTCAACATATTGGTGCGGTTTCTATGCCGATTACAACATTCTTGCCCCTATGTACCGATTTTTTTTTTTTCTATGAAGTTCTGGTAGGAAATATCAGCTGACTCGGAAACCGGTATTTCATATACCTTTATAAGGACTACAAACCACTCAAGTTTCATTAAATTCTGAAAGTACGAGTTGGGTACCTACTATTCCTTGTTATGTTGTTGTTATGATAACTAACCACATTTTACTTTGAAATAGAATACTTGTTTCTTTTAATTACCAAAAGAAGATTTTTATTCTGCAATTTTCTACTATGCCTATAAGTTTTTCGGCGCTTTTAAATTGACCCTCTGTATGTCGAAAAATAGGTTATTTTCCCTATTTTTTCTGCGTTTGTGCGACCACTTGCTTTAGCTCAATTTTGCAATTATTTGGTTAATATTTCTGTTGCGTTCCAAATGCCAATTAACTATTAAAATGGAAGCATAATATGTAAAAATTAGTGCAGATGCACAGATTAATAACAGGGTATTAAAAGACATGGTTCACCTGGAAAAGAATAACCAAAAAAGCATAATATCAAAAGGAAATGTAATTCCTTACGAATGTTAAAGTTATAATATTGAAGGAAGCGGTAAGGTCTGATCGGCAGAACATACATTTTTTGGCTCTAATCGATAAGTAGTATAATCCACGCAATTGGACAGACGTTTAAATAAACACAAATATATGTAATTAGTTATTTGCACAACTGCTCCATCCGCTAAGTTTGCCATATTCCGATGCTGTAAATACAGTACATTCCATTTAATTGGGAAATGAAATGTACTGTATTTACAATCCATTAAATTAATATCAAGGATAACACAAGTTCTTAATCCGATACTTATAATGATTGTTTTTCTAATGTATTTCTAAGTATGGGTAGATGTAATTTTGAAAAAGCAGTAAATGGTACTGTGATAATTTAAATCGTGCTATTTTTGCTAGATTAGGGCGGCAAATCTGATTAACCTGGAGGTGAAAATAAATTAGAAATGGTTTAAAGAGTTCATATATTAAATTAGAATTTTCACATTTTACTAGTTCTCCACGAAAAGGCAGAAGTAAAGATTCTATTTCGAAAATTAGCGGTATTAAAATGTAATTAATTACGGTATTTTATTAAAACACAGGATTGTAAAATTCAATCGTCGTCATTGAAAATGTGCCCCATGTTTCTCTACGCAACATTTCACTTGTACATGCGAATCTGTGATATTTGTGATACATAAAATATGAGAAAATTGAAGATTTATAGAAGAATCTTGTTAAACTATAGATTTCGTAACGCACAAAACTAATATGCCACATCTATTACCGATCTTTTCGCATTAAGTATCTCAGATAGTCTTCTCGGCATGCAAATGAAAACTGTGAAAAATGTGCATCTCTACTGGATAATTTATGCGTGTAGAATCTTGAGTAAGTCAATGAATATGGATAAAACAATGGTTGGCATCTCCATTGAGGACGATCGTGTATCCCGAGAAAAGGCGGTATAAAACTAATATTATATATAGATACGTACAGGGTCGTAATCTAAATCGTAATTCACAATTTTCCCTCTAGGTTTATCATCTTTCTTATCCAAATTATAACCAGCCATCTTCGGTCCAGCCCCATAGAACTGTAAGCGTTTCAATTCCTTGTTATGTTCGCCGTCCATCGTATCGTCTTTCTCTTTCATTTTATTCTGCACAATTTTGTTTTTTTCAGGAATCAATGTACTGATGTCATTTTATACTTACATTTATTATAATATTGAAATTTAGCTAAATATATAAAATTGAGTTAATATTTATTGTTACAGTGCTATCATGGCTTTATACATTCAATGATGGACTGGATTTCGGATTTCAACACGTTTAAGCTCGATAATATTGACGTTTCGGTAGATCCTAAAGAAACGTTGAGATTACCGAATCACATGTAAAGGAAACAATTCCCAACCTCCCGGATTCGTGAAATTGTGCTCATTGTGTAAAAAGTAGGAAGCTGAAATGTTTTGATACCTATAATAGACACCATAACATAAAGTGGCTTACAAAAATATTTCCGCATATACAGAATGACTGATAAGAAGCAAACCAAACACTTCCTTTATTTTAAATTAAACACCTGTATATTCATTACGCATTTGGTTCATGCGTCCATTAGAAATACTCCAACGTAGTACAGATTTCACGCGTCTATTAATACCAGATTTATAATTTTCTCCTTAATTTATTTCCTTCCGAAAATTAGTTCAGTCTTGAGCACCAAGCTTTACCTGTTCCAAGCACTAGAAACGTCATTTTTGAAATAGTACATATACTTCTTATATCACGAACGTTCTTGTATAATTATGCGTATGCCTAACATTGAAAGTAAACGAGATATTTACAGTAAAACGCTAATCCTGCGTTTGGATATTGCAGCCAGGTGGTTTCTTATTGTTTAATTGCCATGCTTACAGTAAACGAAACATACTGGCATTGCTTTCCTTAACTGTTGATTCAAAATGTTAAGCCTAAACAGCAACTTACTTGAACTAAGAGTTGATGCCAATGAAGTTAAGAATAACGTAAGCATTTTGGAGTGCGACTTAAATGTGCTAAGAAATGTGCAAAACAACTTTTATTGACCTTTGCCGCGCGTTTGACCGCGCGTTCATTCGTAAATAAGTAAATAGCTATTGCAATAAAAAAATAGTTGTTATTAAGTTTGTTCGTACACAAAAGTATCTACCCACGTAACGAAATGAAATCAACAGCTCACTTCGCAACTGATATATTAAGGTGTTGATTTTATTTCTTTACACTCGTTAATTCACAAGTGTTCTAATTCTTCTTTGTTGGTATCCATCCTCATTATCCTGTTTGTGTCATAGTGTACTTTAATGGTTACATGTTACTGCCTCTTTTTGTTTTGATTTTAAATTGATGCTAACATATGTATGTTTCCGATGCTTACTTTTATATGCAAACAATCGTTAGCGGTTTCGGATTCGTATGAGCCAGTCGCCTTTGTCATCATCTCCAGCCTATTTAAAATTTACAGCCGGGGGATGCAGAAAGAAGGGTAATCAGAAGATTACCCTTCCTCGAAGATAACATTTTCTATAATGTGCGCCATACCGGTGACTGCGAACATTGCACTTGTTGAACTGCTCTACGAGTACTAAGTCGCCGGTTAACATCGAATAATTACAAAATTTGATTATTACTTCTTCTAACTATTTGAATGTTGTTCCTGTACTGGTCATGATTACTACGTAAACCCAATTCACGAAAACGGCAGTGCGTATCAATAAAAACTTGGGTAATTGGAACTCTCCTACTTGGAAGACGCCTTCCATATTCACGAACTGATGCTTCAGCATTACCATCACATGGTGAATATCTGCGTATTATTCACTACTAAACCTTCGTGGCATAATTGTAAATAATAATGCTATCAATAACACTTTTGAGAATCAAATAGCTTTTAGATAAATGTTTTCCCCCGGCTGCGGCGAACGGGATCGGGTCCGGTCACTGATTTCTCCGCAATGCCGTCTGCGCTCGCAACAATACAAAAACCTTCAACAAGCTGTTACTCGAAAATGAAACATTGTTGGATATACGTTTATACAAAGTTTTTTTACACCAATATGGTGAGTAGAATACGCTGCTTAAGTTTCCCCCCAGAAAAACTGAATCACTCGGTATATTCACCTAATTATGAACTACACTACCGAATCAGTATTTTTTGTTTATTGCTGCTATGGTAACCAAACAACATCAACACCAAAAACCACTTCGATGCAACATGCAAGCAATATCCAAATGTGGGACTCGCATTTAACTTTATATCTTTTTTACTTTCAATATTAGACGGAAATATTAAAGACACAAATTTCTTATATGGAGGGTATAAAAAAATATATGATGCTATTAAAAAAAAATAAGGTTTTTGGTGTTTACCGAACATTATGTATGTTTCAAAAACATGTTAACACCACGTCTAGATAGAAGCAAGTGTGCAATTTTATCCCAGAAATTACAAAATACCTAGAAATTTATTGGAAGTAGATATATGAAATCAATATTACATTACTTCTACAAGGGAAAACTAAACACGTAATCGTTCCATTTAAAATAACAAAGTAGGCGCCTAGTTCACTACTTTGACCAGCCTATATATACGGAAATATTCTCGAAAGATGAGGTGTGTTATGTTATCAGAAAATTTTAGCTTAACATTATTTACCCAGTGTGCGCAATTTTAGAATTTCAGAAGGTTAGAACACCCTGTATGTCAATACACAAAAGATAATAAAAGGCCTCCTTACAAATCACCAATTTTCAGAAAACTGATAAATGTGTGTCAAATTTTAAACTGAATCAAATTTGAAAGAGTTTGTAAAAGATTGTACAAACACAGCTACGAAAATCACTCCGCAGAGACATATTTACGCTGCGCAATCGCAACTTTGTCGCTATGACAATTGAAAGGTTGAGTAGACAAAGTGGCAAAATTAGTGTTTTGTGAAAATGGACTATAAATAAATCCTTACAATTTTACTACTACCGCATGTGATGATTGCTGTATATATTAGAAATTGGTACATGTGGAAAGATACATTTTTTGAAAATACGTCCTTTTATTATTCGCCCAAAGAAAATAAATATATACAAATGTAATTGAGTAAAATATTACTACATATACAACATCTTATTATTATTGTTATTCATTGGCTAGATATACATACATATGCATATACATTATTATTTATTTAAAAAATTACTTATTTTCATAAATAATCATAGTGTAACACCGCTCGCATTGTTCCTTCACAAATTTTAATTGTGCCTTAAGGTCAATATTTTCTTTTGATAACTGACCCGTTTTATTATTTAATCTTGGTATAACGTAATCTTTTGCGATATTCGAACAGGTATTACGAATTATGTGCGCTTTTTTCAAGTGCGTGCTGGCATCATAATTTTTCTTGTTAAATCGTTAAATTGCCTAAAGTGCATCCTGATCATATCTCTGACATGATTGTATGATGTAAAAAAATACGTTAAGAATTAACGTATATTCAGAATTAACTTTTTAATAGATTTAATTAATTAATCCGACACAGCTACCCCCCAGTCCTTGCTATCATTATTATTTATGTAGGTCCTTTATGGCAATAATCCTGACTTATTTCTCTCAGGCACATTGCGCCTATCATCAATGCTAATCAATGTGAGTTTTACCGGAAAAAGTAATATTGAATAATAAGTGATATTATTTTAAATAGCATCCATATTTAGAATAACCGCGTACTGCGTCTGTACAATCTTTTACCAAGTGTTTGAAACAACTAACACGTAAACCTTATTTGAAATTTGGAACCCTAAAATGAAAAAAGATGCAAACATCATAAGCACTTTCTCAATATTAGACAAAAAAATAAAAAGTAATAAATGGAAATGTTACATTTATTACAGCCAGAATATGCTTTAAGAAACGCTCAAGTTCGCTTTTTGAACAGAAATAAATAAGCTCGTCAATGAAACGAAATAAGTCAGTCACAAGCAGAAACCTTGATCTAAGAATTTTACTTTGGGAAACTTGCGTGGCAATAGTTCATCCTTCCGGTGTTAATATAATAAAGCATTTAGGGTGACAAAGGATATACACGACCCGAAAATTCAGGATTTAATAAAACTTGGGTGGTGCTGAAAAACGGTTTTGGAGGATGGCATTGGTTTTTGAAAATCGGGCGTTTCTCCGTTTCTCGTTAATTATTTCCAATTAAATATTCATCGATACATACAGGCGCTTAGAAGTGCACAAAACTTGATGCAATTAAGGCTTAATCGGTATGATCCCCACTCGCAACACCTATATACAGAAAGATGTTACATCTGTTTTTATGATGGGGATACCATTCGAAACTGACCTATACAGTTGTGTCTTGGTTCCTCCGTTAGTAGCTATAAATATGAACACGCAGTATACACCCACCTGTACTTACACTGCAAATAAGACAATTACTAAGAATATTTTTGGTACTCGTTTATTACTTGGTTATTTAATTTTTTAAACTATACAACCTATATCACGATTGATAATACCATCACGTGATTGATTGTGCTGTGACTATGCAGTGATGATTGATCCTAGCTAGTGGTAAGCAAAATAATGAAATCGTACGATGTTAAACTGATTTGTAACAAATATCCATAATATTTGGTACCAACATTTTGCAAAATTATACAAACAGACAACATTTTTTTTTACATGGTATACATAAACCCGTTGAATACTAATTACAACGTATGGTTATCGAGAATGAGTGCAACACCCAAGCGGGCAAGAGCGTGAACTTTATGACGCCATAAGAAATATAATAATCAATGTATCAGGACATTTCTTTTGAACTTGAGACTGTATATGGATTAGAACATTTGGATGAACATCGACCAGTTGCGCCAGAAATAGTGGAAGAGGACCAAGAACCACACGGAAAGATTATATATTAAAGAAATGCGCTATGCGGAAACGAAAAATCGCTTCAGAAAAGTGAAATCTCTGCAAACAATTATATCGATGGGAAGAGTCATTACAAATAATAGTGAAAGAGGAGATAAGTTGTTGACAATTTCGGAGTATGTGTTCGATAAATTTGCAGATGGTTTAGATATGAATTTAATTACTAATCATTTCGATTTATGACACTGGGTACTAGAGGCAAACGAAGGGCTGCAGTTAGATCATTTTAAAGCTTCTCATAAATGGAGACTACATTTCAAAAAAGCTCACAGTGTGTTTCAAGAAAAATAACTAAGTTTGCATGTTGCTCGTATGGAATTGATGATAGTCAATTGAGAACTAAAGCACTTGCTCGCTCGAAGACGTAAAACCAAAATGGGATTAGTATGGAAAACAAAATACATGGAGCATCAACGAATCGAAATCACGTGAAAACTTGCCAACCTTGTAATACTAAAAAATTACGATGTTGATCTTCGACAAAGGAACCACATTATTAAATTACAGTCAGTGATACATAACCAACTAACTGCACTTAGATATCGAAGTTTATTTGCATAGGCTTGGTTTGAAAGCGGCTACTTGGAAAATAGACCCGACCGGTAGAGTGCGGGTCACATCCTTTACGGATTAATTGCTTCAGGTTTAGTGTATTTCGGTAGGCTTAAAGATGCCAGACAACTATATGTATTGATAATTTATATGAACATCTAATAGGAAAAAGCAAGAAACTGAAAAAAAAAAAAAGAAAACGATTTTAACTCCAAAACAGAAAAAGAAACCAATATTTTACAGTATTTTTCTATACATAAGTCGTATAAGATCTACAAACCTCCCAAGTTTAATTAAATTCAGAATTTCCGGCTTGGAGCCTTTCCTTGATGCATAGCAGCTTACGACTTTTATGAAAAAATATGTACGAAAGAGTCGTTTGTAGGTAATGTATGGATATAGCGATAATGTGTAGATACAATCAACAACGAAACCCAGTGATACTCTCATGTACTACCACTGTACCTATTAGTGGAAAATAGTATGCCGGAAAAAAATATCTTACAGAAAAAACCAATGTTAATACTAATAATATCAATAATATGAAAAGTACTTTTACTTATAACGTCGACTTTTCATCTGTAAACACATTCTTACGAATATCAAACTTAAAAAAGCGTACAGTTTGCCTTCATGGGACGAATATTTCTTTTTGGGATATTGCTTAAATGTTGACGTTACATGTAACAGTACAGACAAACCCAGTATTTTTTTCCAAATTAATACATAATAAAGCTGTTTTCAGTTACGGTAAAAACAATTTGTCGTTCGTTGGCACTGATTTTCCTATCATTAATTTTTTTACATTTACCTACAATTCCATCCTTGAATTGCATAGACACACACACAGTCGAATCTCTGGTTGTCTATCAAATCACGGATTTAAAAATTGTGCTAGTCCGATATCACAAA
The DNA here is from genome assembly GCA_902654985.2 of Oryctes borbonicus. Classification (NCBI taxonomy): domain Eukaryota; kingdom Metazoa; phylum Arthropoda; class Insecta; order Coleoptera; family Scarabaeidae; genus Oryctes; species Oryctes borbonicus. Next base: position 25,738 of record LR736920.1, read on the forward strand.
AAGGCATCGAACTGGTAAAATCAATCTATGGTAAAAAAATTAATATATCTTTTAAGTTGTTAGCTTCCAATGTTAGGCAAACTACCACCACATCAAGATTACTCCCGTTAAACCAAAATTCGGTAATCTGGGGCTTCTCTTGTTATTACTATGTTGCTTACATTTAGAAATTTAACAAATAACTTCGGATAAACTAGTATATAAATCAGAACAAACCTACCTCGTTATGGACTTTAGTCTCTGGATCTGGAGTCATTTTTCTTCGCCTGCAGCCTCCTTTTTTGTTTACCATCATTCGACTTTCGATACGGTGCGGTTTGTACTCCTCGTCATTTTCGGATTTGATCTCATCGGCCAATTCCTTTTTCTGGAAGAATCGTTAATATTGTTAAAACACTTGTAGTCATTTTTCTGAATTATTCTCATCAGAAAATGCCATGGACTTATACTTTAAACAATCATTGTAAAAAAAACATCGTATAATGATATTGGTCTCCAAAATAACTACACTTACTAAATTTTTTATCGATTTCCCTTCAGAAAAAACTTCATAAGGATACAGCAGCCTTTCGTAGTGAGTTTTCAACATTGTGCCTATGCTTTTACCTTGCGGATAACCCATGGACGATGCTATTTTAGACCATTTTCTATCTTTTGTTACGTTATTAAACCCGCCTGTATGCAACAAAAAAAAAAACATGGCATGTCATCATATTAAATTTACTTCAAAAAATAATTCGTGTACCTTCAGCATGTACTAATCGGTGAAGAGTATATAGATCTAGAGCCCGTTTTTCCACCATAGGAATCTTTAGGGAAGACCCTTGCAGTTCCCAAAACTTTGCTATTTGGTCTAGAAAGTTAAGCTTTATTCTAGTTTTTGCCTGAAAGAAAAGAATTATCTTTGCATTTCTTTTTTGCAACAAATGGGAATGATAATATCTTTAAGGGATTTAACATATTATAATTGTTCAACAGTTCCTCTGGTGTAGAAGTTATTATTATACAGCTTATCCACTTAATGCACGGACGAAAGATAATTCATCCCGTGTATATTACTAAAGTAAAATCGATCGCAAAAAATTGTACTTACAGTCGTTACAGCCTTCACAGAGAAGCTTCAGCAGTAAAGCGTAAGCCTGAACAATTTCAACGTGCATTGCAGGCCGTCAAAGTGATCGATTTCATAAAATCATTAGTCTACTTATCTGATATTTTTAATCGCCTCAACTACTGAGTTTGCAAGGTAAAACAACAAATCGATTTTCAGTAGACGACGAAATAAAGGCATTTATCGGGAAATGTAAGACGATGAGTAATAGGGTCTCGAATGAAAACTTGCAGTCTTTTCACAACAAAGTAAATTACAATTTTATTAATAATATGTGCTAGCTGAAACACGAAGAATACTTTAAAGATAAGAAACCCATTTGTATTGGATGGCATTCCTTGAACCCTAACTAACAACGAAAAAGAGTCCTTAATAAGACTATCTTGCTAGAATGAAATCTACCAAATTAGGGTTAGGTGATTTTTGGGTAAGTCGGAAAGACGATTATCCACTACTGTCCAGAAGTGGCCACTGTTGTTTTTAATTCTATTTACAACCACCTACCTTTATGAAACTGGATATTCAGCTATGTTAATAATGAAAAATAGATTATATTTATATTTCCTCGCTTTAGTCAAATACGCAGTACCGCCCTTCTCACTGAGTTTTTTTGTTAGACTTTAAGTTAAGATTATTTTTATAAATGAATAACGGACATTTTCAAAAACCATTGTTATTTTCTATTGCGTTATCATACTCAAACGTAGTAATATCCTTATCCTAATAAAATGTTTAATAATTAAATGATACACGGCGGATCCGTAGTACACAAAAAAAAAGTTTAAGAACCACTGTTTTAAATAGTAAAACTAAAGCCAAGCATGTTGCGCTTTCAACTTACCTCCAGCTCATTTAATCGCTGAATCCTTGGTGTAAATTTTAATTTATCGACATCGACTGCAAATGGTGGTTGCCAATTCTGAAAAAATTACCAAAATTCTAAATATTTACAATGACTTAAGCACTTACTTTAAATTAGTAATAAACACAAATCAAGTGTGGAAATGAATACTATAAAAAAGCCACTAATTGTAATGTTAGTTAAAACTTGAAATTGATAAATATAGTAGACATTAAATTTAGACAAAAGATAAAACAAACAATACATAACTTTTAGCTTTGCCTATTTACTTTTAATTTTTATTTCGTCTGTTTTTTTTTTTGCAAAAAAGCTACAGCACGCCGAAATATATGAAAACCCAACGTTGCATTCAGATAAATTCTTTTCTCTAAACAACTTCTGGACAACAAAGATATAAATGTAAATGCAACAATTTTATAAAAATAATGTAGCAATTAAAATGATAGCGATTTTAAAACGTTCCTTTTTTGAAACACATCACAATTATTATGTACAATCTACTTCGATTTTATCGTAATAAAACGCGATATAGATGGTAAATACAATTTCACTAAACAGATAACGTGTAAAATAACTTTCCAATAGTTTGTTGATCTGCGTGAGGATATGTAGATGGTGAGTCTATACAGTAACGTACAAAAGAAAGCGACATCGAAATAAATTTCTTATTTCTTTTAGCATTAACCACAAATAAAGATGTGACGTTATTTCATTAACTACAATATACCATAATGTTATACAGAGTTACATAATTCTGAGCAAAATAACTAAGTAAACCTAGTAACGTAAACATGGTTCTCCGTAATTCTCCACACATAAAAATGGCCGTCAAGTCCATTGATCTTTGTGGGCCTCGGACACGTTCATACATACAATATTCCCGAAATTATAAGAAGGCGTCTTCAATTATTGCGGGAATACATTGAATAATTTTTAAAGAAATGCAGAAATGGCACTTCATCCATACCCTCTTCGTAGCTTCGTTATCCACGATTTTTGTTACTTCAAATTTTTAAGTTGGTATTAAGAATAAAGAAGACCACCTACAAGTTATACCACAGCTGGATAGGATTAGTCGAGATTGTTCCAGGTAACATATGAAATAATGTAGCGACTTTTTGAGGATCTGTAATTTATTGTGAGAAGTTTGAATTACACTATCGCAGAGCAATGACTTAGCTTCATTAATTTAGTTTTTACAAATGTCCACTGTTCTCTTATGCAAATGTATAAAAAGTATTCGTTATTTTGTTACTAGCGAAAAAATAATGAAATGGTATTGTACGAATTACTCTAAAATGGCATGCAGTTGTTCCTTTGAGAAACCAAATAAACCGGTAAACAACACATAAGTATCGGCACCTCCGCACCACACAAGTTTAATTTATTATATATTAATATAATAATATCTTTTCTAGGAAGTAGGGATAGTACATGCATGTTTAGTTTTAGAAAAAAAAAAACAAATTTCTCACATCATTCGGTCACCTGTTGATGATGAGGACCATTCGTGTCCTCGAAACGGCCGTCCCGGACTAATTATTATATTACTATATAATAAATTAAACTTGTGTGGTGCGGAGGTTGCCGATACTTATGTGTTGTTTACCATACTACGCCACAGTCCTTGCTATCATTATTATTCAAATAAACCGGAGACACAAATAATTCCAATAATCAAAATCGGCTATACAGACGTCAATATTTAATAGTACTTATGTTTCAGTTGTGTGCAGGTTGTTAAATCATCCATTAGTAAAAAGTAATTATATTTCTATAAGTATTGTAGCAAAAAAGCGGCAGTTAACCCTTTCTGACCTAGTGGATTCTTGGATAACCCCACGAATGCAAAACTTTTTTCTAACAAGATAACGCTCTTTGCCACACAGATCGAAAAACTAAAGATTGGATGCACGAAAATGGATTTCATCATTCGGATTGGCCTGACCAATGTCTAGACCCAAATACAGTCGACCATTTGTGGCAGTAACGAAAACTCGACTAAAAGCTCACAAACACCGCTTGAGAAAATTATTCCATTGGTGGATGCAATGCCGAGGAAATCATACACGATATTAGAATTGTATAACAATCACCATTGTAAATATATTGTAAGGTGCTCCGTTTTAACGACCAATACTATATATTCCACGAGGATATCCAGCATATTACCTTAAAATCATAAGCCAATACTTGTTGTACTTCCAACTAACTAGATACTTCTTCCTGAAAAACTACTGCCAAGACAATAATAAAATGTTCCATAAAAATTCTCAAAGGCGTCACTACAATCTCCCTCTGAATCCTATCGTGGTATTGTGAGATGAATTTGATAAGAAAGTTAGTGCTAAGATACTTCAAGAGAAATGAGATGCTATTCCAAGCCTTAGTTTGTAGAAATTAATTGAAATGATGCTTGGAGCCACGAGAGCTATCAAGGTGGATTTTTTAATGCAAAAACAATTTAACAGTATTGTACTGTAGAAATAAAAAATTTCATTACATGTAATGAAATATGGCAATATTTCGCTAGTTATTATTCCCCAAGAAAATACATTTTTATGTCTTTATAAATTCAAATCGATTTATACTCTTTAATTTTCCATTGGGCCAACCTTTCACGAGTGGTAGTGTATATGCATATGACAAATATTGGCGGTGCCACTTTTTTTCGCACGGTACTGTATGTAGGCATACGTGATATAATTTTATCACGTAGCATACATTGATTTTTTAAATTATTACATTTGTAGCAGAATATGTCTTTATTAATTGACATGATATTCCGGCGGTTTTAGGATGCTCTTAGATATATATTTAGTTGAAGCATGTTTTTGTTATTATTATTATTAAATAATTATGTAAATTTTTTGTTAATTTTTTTTTCCAATACTGCGTCAAATAATGACCTAACAGTAACAACAAACAATATATTTCTAGAAAAAAAAAATAGCTGGAATAGGTACCCACACAAATGGATACTTCCCTGGTGTCATAAATATTGTAAGAAGTTCTGTAGGTTTTAAATCATAAATTATTTATACTTAAGGGTAGGCTATCTCCTTTCTAAAGATTAACATATTTAGGTAGAAATTACTTATTTTATTGCATTAGAAATATACCTGATTTGTTGGGAATTCTAGAATTGTCCCACCATTTTACTTGTAAATTAATACATTCAATATTATAATTTTAGTAGGTATATTTTGAAAATGCTGTGAACTAAAACAATAACTGTAAAAAAGTACAAAACAGTGAAATATTCTCAACTAAAATGATGCAGCTAGTAGAATTCGTTTTCTTAAAATCATTGGAGAAATTAGTACCTTTTAAGATAAAAATCTTATGAATTAAATGTCGTTACATAACGATACATTTTCGATCAATATTTTTATTATCGCAACAGAAACTTACTTGAAATAACTAAAAAGCCATCAAAGTTGTGATAATATTAAGACAAATAGAATGGATGCCTAAATATGCCATTTTATATGGCTACACATCAAAGAAATGGCAACCATATTTAATAAAGTTTCTAAACATGGGACAAAGAAGGCATAGTATTGAATACACACAGTTGCCTTGATAGCAAAACTTAATCTTTAATTGTATTTACTTTGAAATTACTTCAATTTCTACTAGAAGTATGTTTTCACACCTATCAAAATATAAGTTGATATTTTTGAGCTAAGTAATATGCTAATGCATGACTTAATTAAAATAAATAGAAAAATATACTTACAGGTGGAGGTTTAATTTTACAAATTCCGCATTGTTCACCAACACTTCTTATTTTATCGATGTATCCTAATGGATCACCAAACTCCTCATCTGTCGGACAGAAAACTGGTGCCTCTGGAGGTACGCTAAACTCGAATGGCTCATGCTTGAGAGTGTTTAACACATAGTCGCTACTGAAACTACCATTGCTTGATCGTTTCTCTTCCTTAGAAGCCATTCTTATGAAGAAGTCACATAGTTGATCTATATTAAACGTATATCACAATTATTATTACAACTACTTTAATTTAACGCAAATAGTTAAAGGTGGATGCACTTACAAAATTTTTGATTCGTTGCAAAATTTAAGTAGTATAAATTACAGATAAGTTTTACGAATGCAATTACAGTATTAAAATAACAATTCAACAAAATGACAACATATTCAGTACCTTGGGAACGCAAATATTTAGCATTTAGTTGCAATGATTCTTAAATGTTTCAAATATTCGCGAAGTATCTAATATTTTACAATTTATCTCGTTCCGTTCCCAAAAAATTCTATACCTCATCATTAAAACAAAATATTATCCTTCATTCAACTGGAGAACCGTGAAAATCAAAAATTTGCGTGAAAAGAGAATAGTTAATTGAACTTACACGAAAAGTTGTGAATATATCAGTTTTAATAACTAGTCAAAATTAATAACTTTTTAGCAGACACTATTTACACTATTTGGTTTTCACATTTTCACGATTTTTTTTGTTGCAAAGAACACCAAACATTCATCACATAGTAATCCCCACCAAATCATCGATTGTTAGGAATGGAAATTCAAAACAAATATGGTTTTCACTTAGACGCTGGCTTCATAAAGATGGCCTTTAACCATTGAAATATGTACAAAATTTGACTATTTTTACGATGCAGATTAAATGTAGGGTTTATCTTCAATATTCTGACACCTGTACTTACAGATTCGCTTTTAGGTTATAAGCCCGATCTACGTGACGTACAGTTGAACAGATCAGTACTCGAACGAATTAATAACTCCAACGACAGCAATTTACGCACCATTGCCACACCGTAGATGAGCAACCTTTTTGCATCATAACTAGTACTTTTGTGTTTCCTTCAATTTTTGGCCCAGCTAAGCGAAATATCGCGAGAAAATAGCTAACACTAGATGTCAGCCCTCGAATGTCCCAGCAGATTCCTGTAGCATTTGGTAAAACCCCATTTACAGTAGGAAATAAGTCACTTTTCCTAATATATTGTTGTACGTACTATGAATGTATTTACTATAATTATCCTACATCGACTTATTTTCAAAACCATTACAGTTACTCTTAAAACTACATATATAGAATATTTTAATACGCTATATGGCACAACGTTTATAGAATACGGATATTCTAATTGTACATAAAATAAAATATTAGAGGTTTAGTTTGATTTTTTTTCTTTGCTTTTTTCCCCTTAAAAGTAAGGTATACTCTATAGGTATAAAAATGGTATATAATACTCGTTGTTACTGAATAAAAAAACATTATGTAAACATTTTTTATTAAAGAAAAATAAATATTACAAAATTTTAACTTTCTAATTCTAAGGTCCACTTTACTATATCAGTCTTCCATGTGTTAAGTTTACAAAACAAATAAACAATGCTAAAAGGCAAAAAAGAGGTCCACGATTAGTCCAACCAAATAATCTACGTCGATTTTCCTAGACACTTTCAAAACAATATACAAACTTTGCCATAGACATTTCATAGATGTGGAAGACTAAAAATGTCGGGAGAATTAATTTTTCGGTAGTTACTTTTATAAATGACGCTGTAATTGAATTAATTACAAGGTTAAGTTTATAGCAACAATAACTTCATTTTATTTGTTTAGCATAATATAGTAAGATTTGTACTAACCCATTTTCCAAAACTATCCGTTATGATTAAAATATATTGAATTCATTTCAAGCATAATAAACAACAAAAAGTTAATAAATATAAGATGATCGCGGAATAGCATGATTATTTATTTCAATTCTTCATTTAAAAAAATTTATTTAAAATAATTACGCGTAAGCAGCTTTTAGAATACATTTATAATCTCTTACGCACAGAAATTCAATACCTGTATATATACATACATACATATACATATGTATTTACTAAAAATAGTTCACTTTGTAAAGTGACAGTGAAATGTTATCCTTCTTTGTGCAGGACCACCTGAGAAGGCGCAAGTGGTGAAATAATCATCTCCACGTAAAAACGTGGCTTCTTTGAAATTACAATAAAAATATTATAGCATACTTAATGAATTTATTTTTAACGCGTGATTTCCCTCTTTGGTATTACGTAATATTTATCTAGTTCAGCTGTACGGCGTTGCAATTTGTCAATAGTCAATAGTGCGAGATTTGAACTCAATATTTATTGAAGTAGCTCTGTTGTATCGATACACAGCGAGTTGTTAATTAGAAAGTTCCACTTACTATAGGTACCCCAACATTATGAACAATTTCAGAGGTAACGAGTGTTCGATATACTACAAGAGCTCAGCTCTTTTATCTCTAACCATTCACAACTTCTTGTTATAATGATTTAAGAAAAGGCCCATCTGCTTATATTAAGTTGAACCCAACTTTTCAAGGAACATTTCCCTTATGGGGATAAAATTTGGGCAAACAATATCCCCCTGAGAGTTATTGTGTTAACAAAGGTTTTAATCACACTCATTTCATATTGAAGATGTTCCTGCATATAACACGACGTCCCGAACGCTATTTGTCAAATTTATTGTAGAGACACCCGACTTGAATCGGAATAAACCATCTCAATCATTATTTTGTTCTGATTCAGCATAGGTATCTCCACGCTAAATTAGACAAGGAACACCATGTACAAATTCGCGAGAATATAACGAATTAAGCTTAAAACCTAACTTGACATTTTGTTCAAAATTGGAATTCCAAAAAAAAAGGAATATTTAGAATAGAATTTAGAATAATAATAAGTGTATAGATCTATACTGTAAGTAGTTACAATTGAAAATGTTTCAATTTTTATTAACATTTCAAAAGTACCAGGGGAATTATTAAAGGAGATATGAAATTTATGTACATGTATGTATTGCAACTGAAACGGCATTTAATACACATTTAAACTACAATCTATTTAGTTGAAAACTGTAATCTGTATTGTGTACATTAAGACCGTAATATAATTTTATTTAAATGTGTGTGAAAAATAATTTGCTTTGCAATAACAATTTGTTCTTAGCAATTGCTAATAAAATATTTTATGTTGAGTTCAAATTTCACCCTATTAACACTTCGACGTGTCAACGTTGAATTATTGTACTACATTTGGAACTACTATAGACTATCGACCTTCACTTTGGTCAATAATTTTCTCGATTTGTATGAGGGAAACGATTTCAAACCAAGTAATTTAGTCGCACACTATCAATAATAAATTGTTTAACTCAACATGACATGTGATTAAATCAAAAATATGGAATGTTTTCGAAAAAAAAAAGCGTCTTCAATTTGGGCGTATATTTATAGTTAAAGAAAAGGAAAGGCAATCGAGTTCATTTAATGCCTGGTACAGGCTTTTTCCTATATACCGGGTGAGTCGAGAGCGTACGTTCTACACTCGGAATGCACTAATTCGACGTATTGAACATACTACAGTCCATATTAAAGAAACGCATGGAGCAACCGGGAGAGCAACGAGCATCCTTCGTGAACGAACAAATGTTATAAAATATTTAGAGATCGGCGGCAGTATTTTTGAATATTTACTAAAAGAACGCTGACTAAAAACATGTGAATGTATAAAATTTCTCGTTTGTAATTACGCTATAACTTGACAACAAATGAAAATCGGATAGGAACATATGTTTGTTTACATTATTTTCACGTATACGATAAACGTTGTAGTTCGGTGCGTTCCTCCCAACTCACCCTGCATATTCTAGTCATACCGTACTGTTCAAGCTGCTACGTAAATATATGAATACGGGTGAGAGCGTGTCTGACGAACACCGCGCTTTACATCTGAGTATTCTTTTAAGATATTCAAATTGCTTGGTAATATTTTTATTGATTCCTCAACTACTAGAAAGGTAATACCAATTGTAGAGGCGATTAAATTGTGGAACGATTAAAAGTTGATGGCCTTTAGAAATATAAACAAGAAGATGTATACTGAGATACAGCGCCATCTATGCTGCAAATATTTCTTATACATTTCAAATACCCATACTGTAAATGCAAGTCGCATTCTCTAAAGAAAATTGCGTTAGTTTTTTGTTTCAAATAATCATTAAATCTAAAACGGATTAACAATACCAACTGAATGTTCAGACCTTACATCAGACATTAGTATCACAGTTTTCTTCAACTATCTTGTAAATTAAATCATTCATGGTGTTAGGGAATATTTACATTATATATTAAAATTTGTACTGTTGTCTTGGTTAGTTGCTTATTATAGTAATTATTGTGTTACATTTATATCTAATTGATGTAGTAATAGTTTATTGTTATCGCTCAAGTAGTTTAAAGCAGTGTAGAAGGATCTGCTCTGTGAGAAGGTTCGCAAGAAGTCCTTTAGATACTTCTGTGTAGTTTCCTTGCAAAAATATCCTTCGAAAATTTGATAATCCAATTGAAATTCGTACTGAAATATGATACACACTAAAATTAGATAATAAGTACAACATAAAGCAATGGGTTTTATCAAATTTACTTAATTCATTATCGTTGTGAACAGAATTTTTCAAGAAACCATTTTGATATAAAATGTCAGTTTTCGGTTTGTCGAGAGTAACAAAATGATTAAACTAGATCCGAATCCAATCATCATTCAAACACAAAAATCCCATTGTATATACAACAGTGTATTTCACTGTACAGCTGTGTCCCTATGTCGTTATTGATAAGCCAATTGATTCCACATTTTTATGATTTGTAGAACTCCTTTAATTACATTTTTGTATAATTAGTAAATTTACATGCTATTAACCATTAGCCTGCTATGATTAAAAATTATATGCAAAAAAATGCAAGAAGATAGTAGTTCTCGTTTTAGGTACTACAAACCCATGCAATACCAAAGTTGGATTAAAACTAACTACCTACTACTATGATAATCAAGATAATATACTAACAAGTCCCATTGAATAATTTGACGAATATAACCTACGACGAGGTACATTGCAAAACGCAGTTATTGAGTTGTGTGCTTTCCTAGAAATAGTATAGATGAATCGCGTAAAATACATTTTTGCAAATGCAATTATATAGGTTTCTTTAATTTACTAGGAACTGCGTTTTGCAATGTATCTCCTAATATATCAAGGTCCAACGTAACGTACATGTTTAGCAAATTAATTTTATGACAAATTTAATCGTGACGCTGCGTTGTAGGTTTCATTGGATCGTGTAACGTTAAGAAAATAATTTTCAACTTACACCTTCGTCAATGTAGCTGTCGTTTTGATTAGAATTGCTACTTAAAATATCGAAGCTCTCAATTAATATTTCTAATATCCTCGCGGATAAAGGCATTTCCACTTCGTGTAAATACGTACTTTTTCTTGGTATTAATATTTTAGTGTTCAAAAATTGTTCATCGCTTTTTAACATTGCAAAATGTAGTATATTTGCTAAAGCTATTAGACTGAAAAAGAACATTTTGTTAATATCATCTAATATGGCCTTGTTGTGCATAGTCAAACCGAACTGCGGAACATGTTTAATGATCAAAATCTATCTTGATGAAAATTCATCAGGACATGTTAGTTGTTCTGAACTTTTTAAATTTATTAGATAATTACTAATAGTAGTACTACAAGGATTACCTTAAATTTTTACAAGAAATATGTAAAAATCGTTTTTTTATTTTTCAAAATATTCGGCATTGAGGTTTATACACTTTTGCATACGTTCGAACGAATTCTCAAAACATTTTTCCACTCTGAAGGCAGTATCTCTAAAATATGGTTTATCAAGATTTCAACAGCTTGTTGAGAAGATAAAAATCGCTGTCCACGCGTTTCTTGTTTGATATTTGGGAATTAAAAGAGATCATTAGGCGATAAATCAGGTGACACTGAGACATTCATTCGATGTTTTCCTCCCTCAAACAATCAATTGTTTGATGTGCTAGAGCTAGCATTGTCATGATGAAGGAGAATGCGATATTGTCGATTGTTTTTCCCGATTTCATGGATGCTTCTGGCAGAGAAATTCTTGTATACCCTTCAACATTAAATATCCTTCTCCTCTAAAGCAATGCTTACGGCATTTCCAGTACAATGAAAGAAACAAGCAATCAGTATCTTGGAACTGCTTTATGGACGGACGATTTTTGTTGGATTCGGTTCATCTGGGAACTAACTACGAAACGTGATCGAAAAATAAAACTGCCACTTACTCTACTTCCGAACACTTTTCGCGTCTTTTCCAAGACCTCTAGGTACCGTTTAGCGACCCCTTTTTTTCCCCAATATTTGCTTGTTTTCGCTCCTTTCCCATCTCTCACCCCTAAATTGTTCTGCATGCCAAACTAACAAATAAACCACGTTCTTAGCTTGGATTTCAATTTATATGAAATATTTTTTAAGTATTAAATTACAGATATTTTAACTGAAATAAACGGTAAGCGGAGGTTTATTTATTGCAGTTCGGCTTTTATATGCACAACTGCCATGGTAACAATGTTCTACACATTACCTTAAATAATATTCGTGATCCTCGGGAAATATGCGATAACATAACACCCATCTAGTAAAGATAAAAGATAAAGCACTCCCTCCATTTGGTCCAGGTATAACGCTTAAGGTGTTCATAAGAATTTCAGTGTGCGTGTGGCATAGATATACAAATATTATTAAAAGTCCTTCGTTACAAGAAGGATTGTTGAAAAAATTCATTCTAGTTAATGTAGATTTGATGATGCAGTCTATGTGTTGAGCTGTAAGTACGTTCGATAAATATTTTAACGTGGTTATACAAAGCCTTCCCGCAACTTTACATATAGCGTCGCCCATTTGTGGTTCTAAAATATGCTTGATTACATTCATAATAAAATCTAGACCGCTCTGCCCGTTGGAATCTCTAATTGCGAAAATTTTATCAGCCGCTTTGTATAAGAAGTAGCAAATACAGGACACTGCGTGCTGTAACAAATAATAGTGATAGTCGTTATTTCTGACAGTCCTCAGTTTTTCCTAAATACTCCAATGAAATTGATGAACAATTTTATGAATTGAAATTGGTAGTCGGGTCGAATTCACAGTAATAGAAATGGGCAAATGAAAAACTAAGTCTATCTCACAAATATGTTTAGTTGAATAATAAGATAATGATAGCAAGGACTCTGGGGTATTTCTTAAGCGTTGTAAAAAACAATGCCTTTCCAAAATTTATGAAGGAAAACATTTCCAGTAACCGTATCAGTATGCAAGACGTATTTACAAATAGAATTCTATGTATTCCACCTTACAGTAACGCGTCTTTTAGACAAAAACAATTTTCAAAAATGGTGCGATTTCCAAAGACGCACAATTGAACGGATTAATTATAAATTCAAACAAAAAAAGACCGCCATAATTTTGTAATTCCTTGTATCTTAATCTGAAACCGAAGTAAAAAAAGTCTTTTGTTAATTTTATTACGATCTAGTGATTATAGTTAGTTATACTGTTCACTTTTACTTATCTATTTTAGTCTGCCCTGAAGATGTACGTATAATTTAAACAGACGAAATCGGTCGCTAAATTCAATTGTAGATATTTTTGAGATTTAGTCTTTCATTTCTATTACAATCCCATTAAGATATTAACTTACCCAAATAACCGACGTATCATCGGCAGTCATTATAACCTTGTACAACGAAGTTAAACTTTCTTCAATTAGCTGATGGTTAATCGATACCGGTATATTTTCAATGATGGTCTGCAAAACATTAATGCCAACACACTGTACGTCAGCTACATCATCAATCTTGTCGGTGGTCGTGCTTATATCTTTTATTATTTCTGGCAGGAGCATATTATGTATATAACCCATGCAATAGTTATTTTTACTAAGCTCTCCTATTAACGAATTGTAAACCTCCATAAAACCCGGAATGGACATATTTTTCCAAAATAACGTTCTAAGATACGGAACCAATTTTTCTAATAAATCGGGCACTTCAAGCCTATTTACCTAGAAAAAGCTTATCTGGATATTGTTAGCAAAACATTGAGCTTTTTTGTGTTGTTTACTTATGTACGCAGCTGTATGTTTAGCGTCTTATATGTAATTTATAGCAGTCATTAATGCTATGTATAGAGCATTCACCTAACTGTGTCCACCTGTCTAACACCCAGTTTCCTTTGACTTCTTTCTGTGCCTGCAACTACTTTATATACTTTATAGCCTACTATCTCTAAGTGTTGGGAGTCCAGTCAACGATGATCTTGAAGGAATGGCCAAATAACTTGTCCTGTGTCCATTTTTTTCACATCTGGTTGTATGACATTCCATTACTTTTGACGTTACAGGTAACCTTTAAGTATTAACTTTTTCTAGAGTAAACGACAACTACTCCCCCAGAAATGCTCAATTTTGCAAATTACGATATTTAGAATTTATTCTTTAAATTGTAGGAAAATTGTAAGTTTAGGATGTAAAGAAAATGAACACAAGACAAGTTAATTAGCCGTTCCCCCCCAAGACCATCCTTTACTATACTTACATTAATTTCCTAACACCCCCGTCGTCTAGATAGCAGGCTATAAAAGGAGTTGGAGACACTGAGAAAGTCAGGGAAAGTTTGGTGTTGAACGCGTGGACAAAAGTAAATGGTTGAACGCACTGTACATAGCGCTAATAACCGTTTTGCATGTTGTAAATTGTAACATTACAGTTGGTCAGTACATTGTATTATTATCATATTATTTACTTATACCTAATACCAGTTGGTGGAGACGTTAACGGGGCGGTGCGGACAACGGTTCGATTTCCTCGCGTATTTCCATTGCATAGCATAGTACAATGTACACAATACGCAAGGAAGATGCACGAGAGAATCGAATCGCTGTCCACGCCCTCCCACGTCATCACCCACCGCTGCTACTTATACTACACGCGATCAAGCCTGAGACCAGAAGACAATAAGCAATTTCTACCTGTCCATTCCAAAAATTCAGCTACTCACCATAATTAATGATTGTAGGCATTTTAGAACTATATAACAAAGTCTTGGTGTTAAATCCCTTATTGAAATAAGTCTTTCCGTAATATTCTTAATATTCCTAGCAAATTCATGTGCGTACTGATGTTCGTTGTTAATTTGTTCACAGTGCTTCTCCAAAGCCCTAAAACACAATAATGAATATGCCAGAAAAACAGTAGCAAAGATTAAAATACATAATAGCAGATAATCGAACGAGAATATTCGAAAACATCAAACTATCTAAAATGGTGTTTATATGAACAATCAGTTCATCTCTTCCAAGATATTTCGATAACGTTCCTCCTAGTAACAGCACCCTCATATGAAGCAAATAAAAATTTTTTGTTAGATTTGCGGTGAGGTACGAGGTCCACATCGCAACTTGTGGTAGACTGACATTCATATGCCGGTTATCCTTTCTGAACACATCGAAAGCTAACTGCAGCATGTACATCAAACTCTCGTGCGTCCTCCACCAATACGTGATGTTTTCTATTCTTGTATTCGTTTCTTCGACTTTCTTTATAAAAAATTGGCGGAATATTTCATCAAAACGTTCATAAGACACTGAATGGATTAAAGTCTAAAATGAAAAGATATTTAAGTACTTGTCTTATGTAAATTATCACCCTTCATAATAAAAAAGGTGAATTATAGACAAACAATACAAAAGTATCGGCACACTCCGCACCACACATATTTAATTGATTAATTCGGGACAGCTGTTTCGAGGATACGTCGATCATCATTTTCAACTGAAGACCAAATTCAACAAAAATAGGTACTTGTAAATAATATTTTTTTCTCGAGGCATGTTACAATTCACGCTATTTTATTCATAATGAAAACTTAAATGTGTTAGATGGTATATACCGGTTGAACCAAATTAACGGGCCAGTATTGCCATCTCCGCTAGAATTGGTTGTACGAAATCCCTTAAATCGGCAAATTTGCAGTGCTTTTACTGCTGGTTAATTTGTAGTTAATGGAAAAACATGTTTATAAAAAAATCGAAATTATTATAACTTTTTAATGAAACACGCTGTATATTTTTAAAGTTTTATAGATAATTCGATTTCTAATACAGACACTTTATAGGCTGATGGTTTATAATAAGCAATAAAGAAAAATTACAGAGATTTTTATAGCGTTAAACGTATAAATGGTATTTTTCTTAAAATCACACTGGCGAATATTTTCACGTGATAAATAATAAGATGGAACCTGTTGGGTTGAAAAGTTTCTTTCGAGGGACTCTAAATTATGTATGAATTCTCTTACAATTCCGTCGTTGTCTTGCGCGCTCGCGCCGATATTCGAACATATATTTTTTTAGCAGCAACAGTCAATACGTATGCTTAACAGGATCAATGGATTGTTGCTTATATTATGCTTATAAATTTCGTAGTAAACGAAGATCTTTTTAAGAACGCAAGTAAAGATTCGATGCGTTCGACTTACAAAATTAGGAATTATAACGAAAAACAATATTCATAAATAAATAAAATGAATTACAGCGTCTGCCGTTTCTCTGCTTACATTAGTGAATGATGCACGTACGAATCGTACGATCGTCAACAGGGTTTCTACTGTACGCACCGATACTTGAAATGTCAAAGTAATCGAAGAGCAACGTGGTCGTCTGCTCCCAACATACTTCGACGTAAGGGTAGGTAGTGTAAACGCGTCCAGCTGATACGTTAGGAACTGTTGGCAACGGTTTACTTCTGCCGAACTTGCCTATTGACGCTAGTGGTGTCCCAACAAAATATTAATTTTCATTTTAATATGATGTAATCGGTTGAATTTATCCATATGCAAAGAGTAAGTGCAAATAGGTTTCTGTGAAATCTTTTTTTATAGATCATTTTTAAAAATAAAAGTGTTTGAAACATAACATATTTTTTTTCAATTTAAGGATAATATACAGGGTCCGGCAATTCGTGCCGGTAATTTATATTTAAGTAGTTATCGACGCTACACGAAAAACAGTTCAAGGTCATTTTGTTGTTTGAATGAATTTTTCAAAAAATACTTTTCAAATAGAAACTATATATCAAGTTCTTCAATACTCTTTGTAATAAATCAGGTCCAATTGTGCCAATTACAACTTCAATTTCATGTTTTTCAGCTCTTCAGTGTTTGTCAATGACCATCATAACTCAAATAGCAAACAAACAGTACAGAGATGACGCATATCCGACCACTAGCTGTCCGTTAGTTCTCAATCTAAAATCACTGGTACTGACTGCCGGACCCTATATATGATAAACATTTAAATCATTTTTAATTTGTGACTAAACAAAAAATTTCATCGTGTATGTAAACTTTTATAGTTGACTGTATAACTTTCGCAAGACATACCTGAAGTAAATGTTTGAGATAAGTCCTTAAATTAGTTTCAACAGTATCTCCAGATTCATCACTATAAAATAGTTCTTCATCGGAATACCATGATTCCTGGATATCTGAGGTGATTGTCATAAACGTTACGAAGATAGAAAGTATATCGTGTAAATTCTCATACGCAAATTTTTGTCCAATATCAACGTCTAAAAATGCGGAACCTAAGACGCAGAATATATTCCTTATCAAGCTCAAATAATGAACATTTGCATCTTTCTCGTGAAAATCCATTATGCATGTTTGCTGATCCATAATAAATTTTACATATTCTACTGCACAGGTTCCCAATATACTCCACGATACCGAAATAGACTTTTCTAAAGTCTTTTTCAACAGATTCGGAAATAGAATATTGGCGTTCGAGAGGAATTGAAATATCTCACTTTTCACAGCAAACGTACTTTTTAAACTATAAGGCTGACTAAGAATCTCTATAAATAGTTCGCAAAATTTCTCAATAGCAGATTCTAGTCGATCATTTGGAGTTCCATTAATATAATAATCAGCAGCAAAAAATATAAATGCCATATTAATCACGAGTGTACGATGTTCGGACAAGAACTGAAATTTTAAATATGCATATACATCACAAAATAAACAATAAAAAGCTTACCCCATCGTTACGACAAATTTGATATAAAGGTTCATAAATCACAGGTGTTAATAAAGATAGTTGCTCCTTACAAAATCTTTTGGTGAGTTCATTTGTAAAAATAAGGCCTCCGATAATCTCATTACGATTTTGTGAATATAACTTAGATAATAACATAAATTGAAAGGATTCCCAATCCTGAGGATAATCATTGATTGCGATCATTGCAAGCGTTGTGGCAACTGCTTTTTGTATTTTCGCTACATCATCCCCCAAACCTCTAGGCAAAACATTTCTCAATTTCCTTTTAGTCGTTTCTGTTACTTCTGGTTCAATAAAACCTTCATTACTTTCATGCCAATGCGCTTTAATATACTTATTAAGCAAAATGCTAGCCATTTGCCTCTCATCTAGTGCTTCATCCGTAGTTAGTAGTATTTCGACCAAATGCAAACTATAATCTAATAGAAGAGATAAAACGGAATATGATCTATTATGAAATAATAATACTAACCATCAGTAACCTCTAAGGCTTTTTGTCTCTCTTCAGCTAAGCGTCTAATTTCATAATCTTGACTCAACATACAACTAACAGTTTGAAGTAATGCTTCTTTCAAATCCATTTTCGGTCACAAATTGGTTCTTATCGAAATAAAACCGTTGATATAACCTAAAAGTCATACTAAATGACTAGTATAATCGAGCGCCAAGTTTTGGCCGAATTCCCCAACCACAAATTCTAAGTAGCGCGGATCAATTAAAACTGTTTGCCGACTTTAAAACTGCAATATAACACTTACACGTTCTACTAAAAAAGAATAAGAATACCGATCCATTTTCATATTTCAGGTTATTCGAATTGTTTATTTGGAAGTCTAAAAATCACTAATGAACAGCCAAAAACTAACTGTTAACGTAATCTATAAATGGATGTTAGCGGCAATTTAGACGACCTTGCGCTATTTTGTTTACTTTTTTCCGCTAAATTTTATTTCATTATCTACCTATTTATAATAATAACAAATAAGTGCTTTAACTATAGTAAGGAATTTGGCATTTACTGTAAATTTTACGACAAATACATATGGGCGTAGCCAGAATTTGGTCAAGGGGAAGGGGCAATTAATGGCTCCGCCGTGGATTAAAAACATTCGAACAGATGTTCTCGTAGTATGCGTATTTTGTCTGTACTGTAAGAGGCGCCGATATGAAAGCTTGTATCCTGACAATACGGGGTTGCGTAATAGCAGGGGCAGTGCTTGCACCCTTGGTACCCTCCTGCAAATATGTAACGTTGCGCCATCACATCAAACTAAAAAGTTAGAATGTTTGAGTAAATTTAATTCTCAATACACATAAATAATAGATACTTATACATCTATTAGTTAAAACGAAAATTATTTCCATCTAGTCGAAACGCATCTTCATAAAAATCAATTTGTTAAATAGTTCATTCAAAGTAATTAATTGCTAACAGTTATATCTAAGAATCCGTTGTAAAAATTTATCTTACATAAATCTGTTGATTGTCGCTTTTGTTGCCTTTTTCGTACCTACTACATTCCTACTTCTAATATATTTGCTTATTTTGTTGAAATTTGAAGCAGTTTCATAAAACTTTCAGCTTAATAATAATTTTTAACGTACGTAATTCGTAATTACATTATTAATATTTATTCGATTAAGTAAATCATACCAAAGTACTAAAGAACATATCACATGGAAATGGTTAATTTTGTTGCATAATGCTCTGGTTCAACGATTTTCGTGAATTATTCCGAAAAATATAATTATTCGCCGATATACTTTCACAGCGTCGTTATCTAAATTGAGGGAATCTGTAAAACAGGAAATAAAGAATAATGTTTAAATGTATAATATGTCATAACCGCTACGACGCAAAGTTTTAATATTTCTTTATTTTTTTATTTCATCAATTAAATAGTTTGGTAAATCCTCACCGGTTGATTCTGCAATGTTAATAAAAAACCTATCTTATAATTATGGGCGTAGCCAGAGGGGGGCAGGGAGGGGCCATGCCTCCCCCACCCTAAATCTCTATGGAATATGTTCATGTTAGTGAATAATTAAAAAAAAAAAAATTAAATATATGTTTACATAATTTATTCAAATAACGATTCACAAAGGGTTAGTAGAAACATAACTTGATATTTTACTTTATTTGATACATAAATTTAATAAAATTAACTGAATTTAAAGCAAGAATTCTTCCGTGCTTAATCAGTTATTTTCTCTTCTCTATTCTAATGTTAAATCGAATGCGAATGTGACACTGTTTCATTTACTTGAACAATTTGATCCACAAGTAGTTCTTCATCATCGTTATCATTTCCGCCTTCTTCAGTTTTGTTTCCTTCCATTCCTCAACATTAATTCTAGAAAACTCTCATTTTTAAATTATTGTGCAGAGCATTGTTTTATCACTGGCGTTTTACAGTGGGTAGATTATCTTCATCGTCAAATTTCTGTACATACATTGACTTCTTCACTTGGAGATATACTATTGTCTATTTTGAACAAACTTCAATTTTACTCAATCCCCTAAATTGAATTTCCTTCAAAAACGGCATGCAAATACATTCTAGCGTAAAATTTTACGAGATACTTTCCTTTATGTAAACATTCTATTATAACGATTTGCGAAATATACAGACTGTTCAGTATTAAACACTAAACTTGGGAATTGCATCCGAGTGGTTTCTGGTGTTAGTATTGTTTGGTAACCATGAATACTTAGGATGAAAAGAATAAAAGCATTTAGAGCCTTTTTAGATATAGAGATACATTGATAGAATCCAGAATCTATACAAAAATTCCACAAACTCTGTAATTGTCAGAAACTGTGCTTTTGTATTATTTTCGTAGTGACCATGCAACTTTCCCAGTTGATTGATACAATTGGTTGAACCATTAATATTAAATTTCGATGAATCATTAGCTATTGTGCCTGTCCAAAATGTTGGGTTTCGTACTTTTGCCAATGTTCACATATAATATATTATTCTGGAATTAGTTTTAGGAATTACTCATTAGCCAAAGCTCTGTCGGGATTATCTTTGAAATGACGTTCTTTAATATGACGCTTGAACATCCTGTCCCTTATCGTCACCGCAAGAACTGAATATATTATCTACTTCAAAGGTGGTTTGCCTCAGTCGTTTTATTAATTTTGTCACTACACTACTATGGCGACGATCAAATGTATCTTCATCCTGTTGTGCTTAATTTCCACATTTTTTGCCAGAACGAGAATTGGTGCGTATTTAGTGACTGTTAGCTTGTAATTAAAAACGACATAATTTTTAAGGAAGAAGATGTTACCATAAACAGAAGCAGACTGTAGGTGTTTGTACTTTATCGATAAATTGTTCTTCTGCATTTGAAGACTTTATAAGCGGTATATTGCCACAAAAATGTGGTTTTTCACGCAATCTCCTATGTTGCGTCGAAAAAAAAGTTGGAGAAAAAAGCAGAGAAAGTAAGTTCGTTTGAAGTAAAAATGTGTATGCGTCTTTTATCAAAATTCAAGTTGTAAAAAATTGTGCATTCATCGAAAGTGTTATCCTTTTATATGTTGTTACAAATTATTACTCTGAACCGAGAACGATGTTTCTGTTAAACTATTTGTGAGGTATCATTCCATATTGCACGTCAATTCACACCACTATATCATATTTTCATTTTCCATCAAACGATACTAAAACTATATGTAACTTAAATATACAGTAAAGAATGCAAAATGCTCAATGAAATTATTTTTTTAACGATATTCAAACATCGTTTTTTTTTTGTTTTCAACGTTTGAATCCACAAAATATATCTCACAACATAATGATGTAATGGTGGTCAAGTAACTATATTTAAACAGCCTATATGTTGACTTGAGAAAAAAACATATTTTTATACTTTGGTACTACATATTATACATACATACATACATACTTATAATGGCTAAAAATCATTTTAATCAAATTTTCTGTCGTTAGACTATATTTTTAATGTGTTGTAATCATTTAGTGTGCAAAAAGTATGAAGATCTGGGCTTTATTAAAGAGAAACCTCCGACATTAGCTTATGACGATGAATTAGTCCGATCTAGCATATGCCCTTACGACGAAGATGGTCTACCAATTATATATGGAGGTGAAGAAGCTAAAGCGGGAGAATTTCCTCATATGGTAAGTGTAGTTTTATTCCATTTAATTTTACTTCTCCGTTTTATTATTCCTTCATTGGGTACAGATTTTCAAGTTTAAATTGATTATTTGAATAAATTAATCTGACAACTCAGATGAATTTTCCCCGACTTCGCCGGACGTGGTAAAAATCATGGCATGTCCGGGGAAATCCAAACGTCTAGTCACGTCTAGCACGGCTAGGCATTCGATTACATTCGATTGTTGCCAAGGGTTTAACCGCTTAAAACTTTACGTCTCAAAGGATATTCTATATTTCATTATATATAGTGTGGCCACCTAGAATGTGGATGAAAGTTGGTTCCTTTCCCATGCAATTTACAGATATAATTTTCAAACAAAAGATTTTCGGAGACAAGTGCAACACAGATTAAATTATAATTATGTATACTTGTTTTGTTGCACACACAATATAAGTTTGGCTTTTCAAATAGATCTCGCCGTACACGCTAGAGCGGTGATTCAAATTTTACTCGCCTGAGCATTTCTTGGAGTTTTCAGCAATATATCTAAAATTTCTGATATCAATTAGATTCTATCAAATGACTATCGATATCGTCGTAAAGTTTGATTCATGTTATTTTAATTTGTTTACCGCTGCTTTCTAAACGACAGGCATGTATTTCTTGGCACTAGAGGGCACCAGTGCCTTGCGTGCCGCTTTGAGACGAACAGCGGAAAGGTTGAGTTAAAAACACTCGGAACCACGCTGATGACGACGGGTAGGCAAAAATATATCGGTGGGTTGCGTGTTTTTTCTCTCCTTGCATTGCCGTAAACGATTCCATCAATACCGCGTGGAAGCTATTTTAGCGTTATTTTTTTATTATATAAGGTTCTAGTATTCGATCAAACTGATATGGAGATTAAATAGAGTCATATTCAATTGAAAGATTATATTTAGTAAATGATGCATGTACATGATTGCAACAGATATATAAATAATTTCAAATTTATGAAAAGTGTATATACCAGTCTGTCCCCGAATTGAGTTCACAATGATGATTCACATTTTCGAATTGGAATTTCATAATGTGGGATCTCGCCCTGCTTGGTCTGAAACTAATTTTTGGTTTGCTATCGATTTTTTAAAATCAAGTAGGCTTTTACAGTTGAGCAAAAACTATTTTCGTTTCAGGTAAAGTACCTTTTCCGTTCACAGCACGTCAAAGTGTTACTAAATAAAGTTGTTCAGAATGAAAAGCTATGGCGTCACGCAAATTTTCAGAATAATCGGCCTACTTTGATAATAGAAGTTGAAAATAGGAGAAATATCTTTATTATTATTTACAGATACATAATGAGAAAACAGGGTGAATAGAAATTTTCAAATTAAAATTCAAATTTCTACAGTTTATTAAAAAAAGAAATTAAACTACAATTACTCTATTTTACTTCCTCCAAAAGCTGCACATTTTTCTATCGTAACTCTAAAATCGTTGTATGCTTTTGCAATAGTCAGTGGGTTAATTTCATCTACAGCATCAGTTTTAATAAGTCGATGTTATCATGAAGATTATATGAATAAACTTTTTGTTTTAAATAACCTCATCAGTAAAAATCCAAATCGGTCGTGGAACTTATTAATAACATGAGCATAATAATACGCTTCCCCACGTCCTGTAACCGGAAAAGGTACTTTACCTGAAACGAAGATAGTTTTTGCTCAACTGTAAAGGCTTACTGGATTTTAAAAAATCGAAAACAAACTAAAAATAAGTTTCAGACCAAGTAGGGCGGGAATTCCAAAATATGAAATTCCAATTCGAAAATTGCTGGTCCATCATACCTATTATGAACTCAATACGGGGACACACTGTATAATTTAATTTTGAAATATATGAAATGATGAAAATACTACTTTATAGACTTTTATTTTAAGTTTGCTTATTGCATATTGTTTTTTTGTTGTTACTTATCAGTTCTTCAATTTACTTACAAACATTAAAAAGAAAAGTGTTAGCCTTAGCCACTTCGCATTGATGGATTTATTGTGGTAAACCGAACACGTATCTATGTCTTTATGTTGCAAACCAAAACTTAAATACTTCACTATTACCCTCTACCACAAACACTTCACTGACACTGAGCGTACGTTTCGATAGCTAAGCTATCATCTTCAGCAGCAATACTGAATTGTTCCGTATTGCTGCTAAAGATGATAGCTTAGCTATCGAAACGTACGTTTAGTGTCAGTGAAGTGTTTGTGATAGAGGGTAATAGTGAAGTGTTTCAGTGTTCCAGTGCGACAGTATTCGAGTACGTGATTTATTGCAAACCAAAACTTTTCCATTAGTTCCGAGCATTTCGCATATTTTGTTTTAGGGTATATAGGTGATATAAATAGGTATTCGTAAATATGTTTTAGAGTATGAATAAGAAAAATCTTACAATGTTTGACGGTTCGTAGGGTAGATAATGGGAATCCACGAGTTCCCGAAACAACTGTTCCAAATTTAATGAAATCATTATTAATAGTATTAATTTGTTTAAGGCATTAATCGGATATGGAATCAACGAGAAAAAATGGAAATGTGGTGGCTCCTTGATTAGTGACAGATATGTACTAAGCGCAGGTCATTGCCTATCTGATAAGGAATTGTAAGTAGTTTATGTTGCATTTTAAAATTACTTCTACACTTGCAAATATTTTTTGTATCGGGGGATTCAGCAGAAATACGTCACCGCACTTAATTATATATGAAAAAAAGTTCGTTCTTTTTGATTCGTTACAAGTTTTCGAACAATCCGATATACAGTCATTCCAAACACTAATTTATTTTAATAACCTCTGCCTAAAATTCACCATTATAAAGTTCAAATGTCGAACTTTAGCAACTGATTCTCTTTTTCTTCATAATTCAATGTTCAAATGGTTAGTCGTTAACCACAAACTATGTTAGTGCTTAACATACTACCCTAAAAAGTTCACTCTTGTTTACACATTGCACTTCGCGCATCTTCTTAATGTGACAACATGTTATCTTCATATTCGCGCAACCATTCCTTTTTGAATCCCGGCCAAGCCCCCAATTTTCAGGGGTTCACAATTAATTTCAGTTTAAACTGAATATATATTTCAATCAAAAAAGCAATACTTTTACTGTCATATTCCAACCTCCGCCATCTCGCTCTCTTTCCTTATATTATACCTCCCTAATAATCCTACATAAATAATGACCTTAATATTCTGAGATACTACAGGCTTTAATAATCTGCTGTACAAACGTTTCGGTTTTCTGCCCATCATCAACATTCCTATGTCTTATCGCTGCGATATTGGATTTTAACACCGTCTAAAATTCTTTCTTTCAACCGTGACATGAATAATGGATCCTTAACATATTTCGTTTCTCTTTGTTGGTGTGCATTTTTGCATTACTAATAAACGACAATCAATTCTTCATCAATATCCAAAAATTGGTATCCCTCGAAACGTAGAAACTACGTTTAAAACCAGCATGTTTAAGTTTGTTATTGTTGCTATTTCAATGTCTTTTTTTTTATATGTACCTGTACATTTTTAGCGGACCTGCCGCAATAGTACGCCTTGGAGATCTAAATTACACTAATCCAAACGACGATATCTATGTTCAAGAAATTCCTATTATAAAGACTCACAAATATCCTTATTACAAGTACCCTGTTACGTATCACGATATAGCAATATTTGAATTGGAGTACCCAACGAATTTAAGCATTTATGTGAAACCCATCTGCTTATATAATGAGGAAAAAATACCACCGGGACAAGTGCTTGCAGTAGGATGGGGCGATACCGAAAAGGCCGAGAAGGGAGAAAACGATATGCTGATGAAGGTTGGATTAGATGTGATTGACGAAAAAACTTGTTCGAAAACGTTTGGAAAAAATGTGAGAGCTTTCCCAAAAGGTTTAGATGACCACACTCAAGTATGTGCTGGCTCCACTAAAGAGGCAAAAGATACTTGTCAGGTAAATAGGCCTTAACAATTCAAAATGAATTATTTTGTGTTTGTTAAATTTGTTTAGTTTTTCCATTATGAAGCTCAAGAAAGTGGTGGAAGTTATAATCTTACCCTTCTTTTCTTAAGTTTTAACTGCGAACTACGTTATAAACAATATAAACTTACTACAGATTTTTATGATAACATGTATTTTAGGGTGATTCTGGTGGTCCCATTCAAATTAGAAACAAAGAGGTGGCGTGTTCTTATTATATTTTAGGTATAACATCACATGGGAAAGGTTGCGGATTTAAACTGCCATCAGTATACATTAGAATATATCCATATATTCAATGGATAGAGAGCATCATTTATGAAAAATAAATACGTGTGAGGGACCTACACAAACTTGTTAAATGTTTTACAAAAACATATTTATCCACTGCACGAATTACAGTTTTCAAAATGTGTTTTAAACAAAGTTCTTTGGGAATGTTAGTGTTAATAAAATGTATTGTACCTATGTAATTAATAATACCAATTTTACCAATTTATTTGTCGTAAACAACATATAAATATCAGTAACCTCCGCACCACATAAATGTGATTAATCATCCCGGACGGCCGTTTCGAGGCTATGGTCCTTGCTATCATTATTCCTTAACGTACTATGTCAAAAATCTATTTCATCATGTCAAGTTCCTTGATCTCGTATGTATTGATTAGAAATTTCTTGTAAGCATTGTTTACAATTTCCTATTCATTACCACGTAAATGACCCGACTTTTAACGCTTTTTCAGAGAACAAACATGGGCACTGTCAGCAGCCCTCGTACAAAGTTCTGCATCCTCAATGGAAACCGGCTATAGAACTTGTATATATTTATATTTATATTTGTCTCCATATTGTTTGCAATTACTTACAACTTACTGTCGATTACAACTGTGGAGCCCCAAAAAGAACTGGCATGTATTTCGGAAAAGACGATATAACACTGCAATAACGCCTGTTAATAAACAATGTCAAAAACTTTATAATTTAATATAAGAAAATATGTTATCCTGGACAACTTATTTGATTCTGATCTCAGCTAACCAGTACCTCTGTTACGTCTTCGGCTTTATGCGTAGTTTTCGCCCATAAGATTGCGTTTGAGTCGAACAGGAAACGATATGTATAATAATAGAAGCAGAGGTTAAATATTTCTTTTCGCTGGGGGTATATGTTACGACTACAAGCATGTCTATTAATTTGAAGAACTTTATAGAGACAACTTCAAATTACGTTTCTTTAGATGTATCTTCTGATTTTTGATATTATAACTATTGTTATATTTGGTTAGCAATAGATGCTTATATTTATGAATACGACAGCAGGATTCTATTACAAACAATTCCGGCTGTTAGTATATTTAATGATATAAAGAGACATATATAAAGTGAACCCCCTTGAGACATCTTGCTGCTGCTTTCTGCTTAATAAATACGTCAATGTCAATGCGAATGAAACTCTGAATAATATACTGTCGTCACTGTATTAGGGTCAATTACGTTTTTTAACGTTCTAAGTTTAAAAATTGCATTGTTTAATTTAGTTGCCAACGACCGACGATGATCTTCCTAACTGAGAATGGCAGCAAACGATAAGCCTAGAAATGTTGTTGATTCGGTTAAATTAATTGCATTATTAGCAAATTTCAAGTTTACGAAATCGTTAATCCTTTTTTGCAACGTATGAAACAATATGTATTTAGTTTTCTTGGGATTTAAAGAGAGTTTATTAGAACAGAGCCACATAAGAATCCTATCTAATGCTATATTCGCAACTGCTTCCTTGTTATTTTCGTCGTCAGGTACTATAACCGTGATGTAATCAGCTTATTTCAGCAGATTTCCAAGTTATTCATTCGGAGTTATACAAAATTATAATCTCCATTAACCCGCATCAATTTAGCAATCTGCTGAATCTCTCGACGAAAGATACCTTATAATGTGATAATGTAAAACTTTTCGCCTCATTGGCTACGGTTATGGGAACTTTATTGACTAAGACACTACACATTGTACGGTCCAAGTTGTGATTCAACTTGAGCCAAAGCCCTCTACCAGAAGTCTAGAGATGTCGTGGAACAATCGAAGAGTCACGTACAACACGTAACCAAATTATTTTGTTCAAGTTTGGAACAAAATGCTTTCCATATTCTCATGGAACCGTCCTATATCATGCGAGCTTCCCATAAGCCAAGTATAACAAATTGAGTTAAATGTTACTCGTCTATTATGATCGCCTTGCCATCCTTGGTACGGATGAATAAAATGAATCCGATTTGCATCAATATGAGGATCCTTGGACAATATCATCTCGCATGAATGGCGATATTCAGTCTTCCTGTAGTCACCTTTACTACATTTAAATTAACTGCCATCATTGATACATACATTTCTGATTCAAAACCATGCCTACTGGTTTTCACCATTAATGGACAAATTTATTGCTTTGAGATAAGTAATAACCGATGTATTTTCCTATACGCACGTCGACTTCTTTTGTCGTTTCTTCACCGTGCAAAGCTTTCTTCACAGATCATTTTCAGTTAGTTACATTATAAAATCATACAGAGTAAGTTATACAACGTCCAAAGGTAACAGTAAGATTGTTAAGCTGCAATTATACTGTGTTCATGCCAAATGTTTCTGATTTGGTTTTGAATGTGTTTTTTAACAAGCAAATCCATAACAAACAAACAAAACTAGTAATCCTATCGTCGACCTAGAACTTCTACGTTCGATCTTTTATCAGAGATTTACAAAGAAAATTAGTCATTGATTCGAGTTACACAGAACCATACTAAATTGTCCTTAGACGATAATTTTTCGCTTGCTGTATTAGAGTATTATTAATCTTTGAAGATTATTGTAAGATATTTATGTTTTAGCTTTCTAAATTGTTCAGTCTTACTAGGCATTATCTCCTCTAGCCACTTCTGTTTGCTAAATACAAGTTTATCGTTTAATACAGAAGCCATTGACGAATTTACAATATTAGCTTGAGGAAGTAAAGCGATATATCGACCGTAACACCTCCGTCTAACGTAACTGGTGCCGCTAGTTTTGTAGTTTGCTAAATAGGTTTAGTGTCAAATATCCTTATTTGTGGTACGTGTTAATTTGTCCATACTTGACATTTCCTTTCCAGTAAAGTATACCGCTGGTAAAGCTTTTATTATAGTCTTATAATTATTATCATTAATTAATTAATATTATCTTTTCAAAAAATTAGATTGAGGACCTTAAACTGCACTCCGTTTTGCTATTTTGTTTCTGCTGCCTTTTATTCTGGCGAAACAAGTTATGTTATTATACTGTCTACATCTTTGACGAACCATAAATTGGTATTTATGCCAATGCCGCAAGCTGGTTGTTGTCTATATTTTACAGTTCTCTGAAGAGATATAACTAATCCTCATAAAAATCTTAAGCATATTTTGCTCGATTCAAACCTTATACATACGCACGCTAACATTTGCAAAATAAATCTTTGAAACTATGGGATGAAAACAGAAAGCGCTGCGAACATTTGTAGTTGCCTTAACATGTTTCCCGTTTGCTACACAGCTCCATGTTTTCATCATAACTGGATGGATTTGTTTTGGCAGTCCTTAACTGTAGATCCTAATCCCTATAATGATTTTTTTATTGTGTCAAATAGTTTTATCCTTTATCGATGGAGGTTAAATTTGTATAAATGTGACTTACTATTTTAGTTAAAATGTTTCGAAGATTAGTTCTGTTTTTTTTGTCAATTGCAATCTTTTTGAATAACTTCAGGGAGGACATTCTCATTTACAAACATATCCTGTGACTGTTGCCATGTCTTCAATTTTATAATTACTGTTCAATGACCCTGTTGATTGATATAAATATGAAATAGATACGAATTATGCTAACATATATTAAGATTTGGCAACTGTCTTCTCCTGTTCTTCTTCTCAATGTATTGTGAGGTTTTAACTGAAGCAATTCTTGATGTAGCACAAGGCATCAAAATATCGCTACAACTGTATTTCTTTAAATAGTAATCATTCCCATATATAATTAACGTTTATTAAACACTGCTCATACAGAATCGAAAGCAGAATATTTCTTTTGAATCCTTAGCCTCAGTTTATTGTCTTATATACAATATATTTAAATAATTGGTACTAACATTGGTGTCTGAGAAATCAGATTTTCATAGTTTATAAATAAAATTAACCCGATTTTACCGATCTTCTGAACACAAAACTCTATTTCTCCTTGACTTCTGCCCACATATTCATATTTCTGCATCCATTCTTTGGCTTTGATATTCAGCAGATATTAATTTGGGCAAATGTCGTTTATTTATTTTAGATCAGCGGTCTACATCGTAGTATGTACTTCTAACGCCAGAAGATGCTTTTGTCTTTACCTATTATACAAATATCAGGTACTTGCTAGTGAATGCCTCCGTCACGTAAGTAGAGTTGTTACATTAGAAAGTAGCGCGTGGCATATATGGTGGAGACGCCGGGTGTGTACCACATAACGCTATAACGTACCTTCTCCTCACTAGAGTATGCCCTTTGTTATGTATAATTCTTAAAAATTGCCATTTTCCGAAGATCGGTGATTTGGTTAACTATAAAGTAAATGGAAATGGCGGAAGCTATTACATGGGTATATGTTATACTTCTTTGAAGATATATAACCTAATTCTCTAGGAATGATAGGCGTACTTCTATTTCTTAACGAAGTATCTTCTGCTTGATATAAAACCTAATGTACATTCTAATCGGTACGGATTAAATCTTTGAAATCCTCGAGTGCTGTTAACGTTTGTAGTTGTGTGTACATATTTGAGTTTTGTAAACGTCTCTGTTGTGTTTTCGTCATAACCGGTTGGATTTCCTATTTCAACCCCAATTGCTATGTCGTTTCTTATACATACGTTAGTTACCATTTTGTTGCAGTTATGTATATGAAGTATATCCTTTAAGTCTTTCGGCATTATTTTTTGACTTTCTTTAGAGTCAAATCTCAGTTTAAGACGACAGGCTATTTTACGTTGTGAAGGGCGCCGTGTATGGCTGAGGTCTACTATATATTTATATAAAACAAAATAAAAGTAGAATAATCGTAATGTTTTGTTTGATGACGTGCATAGATGAGACTTCATATAATATTCTATATTCATTCGTACATTTACATAATACATGGACTATTCGTGTTTAATATACTAAATTCACGTGCTGCTAATGCTTGTAGTTCTGAGGGAATCGACATGACCTACTAGTACTTATTCTGTACTATTTAAGTTTGGATTCTTCTCGTGCTGCTAAGTTTTGTAGTTTCCCATTTTTTAAACAATTAACGTACAATTGAGATCACATTACTTATGTAAGGAATAGGATAGAATTATAACCAATTAATATGCACTATTGCACTATTGTACAAAAAGTCAATCCTGGTACATTCGATTCGATTGTTCCTTGGCGTTCATTCGTTAAATTTTGTTTTCGTTAGAATCAACACGTGCTTAGTACTATTGAGTCACGATAATGGAAAATAAAACAGATAAATCTGATACAATAAATTTATTTATGCGTTACCAAACATTTACACATCGTGTGAATAAGATTACATAATTACTAATAAACATGTACTAGAATATATAGGAAGTGAAATGGTTTATAGAATTTTTGTTTGCTTCTTCAATTCTTTATTCCTTTAAGAGTGAATGCCCTCCGTCGCAAGATATTTTATAATGATACGCAGTATATAGTAATTGTAACTACGCAAAATAGAATGTCATCAGAAACCTTAATTTATATACATAGATACATAAGATATAGGTACCTATAATTATACATAATGGCTATTGCGTATCATTTAGTTAGAGGAAACCTTGTTGTAAGTTAATATCTACTTTAGTGTTTATAGTAGCAGCAAAACTACGTATACACATTGAGAATCAAAATCGATTTAGTAGCTACGTATCTAATAGAGAAAAGAATATTGTGATGGTGACTTGAGTAGTTCTCCATGTCTACAACAACCGTTTGAGTTACATAACTGTTAATAACTCAGTTAAGAATAGTCGTGATTAACATTAGTTTTATTTATACTCAACCAAATTGTATGGAGGTGTTTAGTAAGTGATTAGCTAGTTTACAAGGCGAAATAGAAAGGTGAAACAATAAAACAAAACTGGAAGCGTCAAATATTTCAAACTGATAACTAAAAGGTTACCTTTTATATTTTCTGGTTGTGAATCTACCTTAGCTTTCTTATTTTCCCTTAACATCAACAATAGTAAAAGTTTCTATTCCTTCTTCTACGATCGCTTCTATGTTTTAAATAGAAGAAAACACCTAATTTAATCGTAAGCCATACAATACGTATAACGTGTGTCTTATAAAAGTATAAACAAAAAATTTATTTTATTACAACTAAAGGATCCCTGATGGTTAACTTCGCCTATTGCTGTATTATAAAATGACATTGCTTCATCTACACAAATGGTATAATACAAAAATATGTGTTTATTTGTATTTATTAAATTTATGCTCTCTGATTTGTCTATTTTTTTAAAGAAATGGAAACCTAGGTTCCTCGAATTGTATATCGTATTATT
Source organism: Oryctes borbonicus (assembly GCA_902654985.2). Lineage (NCBI taxonomy): Eukaryota > Metazoa > Arthropoda > Insecta > Coleoptera > Scarabaeidae > Oryctes > Oryctes borbonicus. Next base: position 58,469 of record LR736920.1, read on the forward strand.
TTTAATACATATGTAACTAAATATATCTCCGGACTTGCTACCGTTATGTTTTCCATCAGGAATGTGTTTTGGTGGTTATTAACTTACGGTTTTCATATTTTTTTTTTTTGGTAAATGCAACTGAGCGTAAAACGTGCGCCTAACTATAAATATGTATACACCCCTAATTGATACGATGCTTACGATGAATGACGTTACTTAGAAGTCTACCTAGGTAGTTATGTTGATAATGAAACCCACATTTCGGTATTTACATACGTATATACATTTCTATCCTAACATACTAAAAAAAGTTAACTAGAAGAATGCTTCTTGGATGACGCACCATATCTTAATATTAGGGCATAATTATCTGAGTTTTGTTATCTATTTAGCTATATTTAGCAGCTTTCTTTTAGAAATTGCACATAGATCTACCTTAATTTCGTACAGTTACCCATAATGTGCGCGTTGTTACACGTTTGTGCTTCATATATATTTTATATTTTTTTGCAGGAAGTTACCCATATATGTAATGTATGCGAATGTAATGGTCAATTTAATATATAATATTGTTTGATGAATTGATGTATTGAGTTATATATTTCTTTTATATATTCTGTGCAGTACTCACTGTAAATTGTATGTACTTCCCCTTTGAACGTGCGGTTATCAACATCACTTTCTGCATAGTGAGCTATGTACTTCCGATACTCTCGGCGCGTACAAATATATCGCCATGGATAGAATTTTATTGTATAGTATTATTAATACTTTTTACTTTTTTGCGGCGACTAGACGGACTCTCGGGGAAACCAGTAGGCAACACGAACCCTTTCTTATGAGACGAATAGACACGAGTCTTCTAGTCGCTGCAAAAAAGTAATAATTTCACCTGCCTTGGTCATCTCTACTTATCATAGCTATCCATTTCAGTTCAATTACGTTCACTTGCGTTTAACCACTAATAAACTCGTTAATTTCATTTTGTCTGCAATGAATGAATGTGTTAAAGCTAATTTAATATTATTACCTGAAGTTGTTTTTTAATTATTGTTACCCTCAATATAAAATTATAAAGTATAAGGTATAATAAAACAGAATTTGTAATTCGTTACAATTTTTCTGTAGATCTCATCACAAATGATGCTTTCGATCGTTGCGAATGAGTTGTTTCAGTACAGCAAAAATACACATGTTATGTGTTTTATTTAGCTCCTTGCTGTGCTAGTGTAGCTTTTGATAGTATCTTCAGGAAAATATGCTATTTAAGGTAGACACTAAAAGCATAAATTCGTAATAAATAAAATTGTAGCAAAAACAAATTGTAAATAAATACAATATTACAGGAAAATAATAACTAGATAAATACCATTCTAAATATTTATTTAGAATAGAATAATTTATTTATCCAGTTGATGAATTGATATGAATGAGATATTACTTTAGCAAATATAAAATCCTGGGAAATTTAAGCCATTAAAAATTTAAACATTTTCGAAAACAATCTTATTCAGAAGCTTAGTTATAATAGCTTATGTCATTGGAATAAATGCTTGATAAAAGAAGTTTATAGTCAATTACGTCATTTCTGCGTGCCCGTGTCCAAGTATAACTAAAAATGTGTTCTTCCTGGATTTTTGCAGCCGCGAATGAAAGGCGTATTTAACGTTTCGATAACATGCACATTATCTTCTTCAGAAAACGAAACTCATTGAGAAAAAGTTGTTGAAGAGTATCATGAAGAACCGAAAAATCGTTAATTTTTTTAATATCCTTTACATTGTGCATTTAGTATAAAACTGGAATATTTAATTTTAAGTTATTACATTAAATAAGTAAGATTGATTAAAAAGATAAAATAGCCAACGCCACTACATTTTGAGTGTTAACATGTGAATGGAGGATTCTCCAGTCGTACACCTAACACTCTTTGTTATTTCAATTTTAATCGATTATGAACTAAGTTCACAATATAAAAATATCTAGAAATTTTTAACAATTGTTCGATTCTTCACAGTAGTTTCCAAGAACTTTTTCTCAATGAGTTTCACTTTTGGAAAAAATTACTGTACATATTATCGAAACGTTAAACACTTTTGTATTGAAGTTTATAGTGTTTCTATATTTCTGTTATTAATAGTTTATAACTTAAATGTATAGCTCGAACGATACGTAGTTAATGTCCCTTTTCAATAAATTATTAAAGCTAGAATTTAAACAGTGCCTTACAAATAATGTTAGTAGGGGCTATAGGATAGTATGGCACACAACCCGTGGTGTGGTGTGTGCCGACTCTCTTGTGTTATTTGTAGAAATGTGTATTCTTTTAATTATTATAGTGGATCATTCTCGTATAACTTCAAATTCTAAAATACCTAACATTCGAATATTGACGAAAATTTCCTTTGACTAGTCAGGTAGTTGCAGGCGGTAAATACTGAGCTATATAATACATTATTTATTTCTATTTCTTCAAACCTTTAAGTAATATCTTTAAAAAATACTATAATGAAATAAATGACGATTAAAACTAAAAAAAAATGAAAAAAAATAACAGCTCACATTAACATTTGAATTAAGAATTATTTACGAAAAACCATGCATTACGTGTAGTTTCGGTTGCATAAACCATTGAAGAATTACCGAGCTTTGATTGGCATTTAATTTGAAAAAAGATATCTGCTATTAAAAACTGAAACAAAAAGTATAACGAATACAAATATTTTTTAATGAATGATCATTTAATTTCAAGTAAGATAGATTCATAATCTTAATACAGACACATTCTTTGTACATTCCTTGCTGATCCACACTAGGTTTCTTTAAAACTTAGTCTCAAAATATCTGCTAGCAATGTATTTGATTGATATTTTTTGTTAAAGAAATTGTTGTATCTACAACAATAAATTAAACTAAATTTAACTTTCAATTTAATTTTTAATATCCCTGAGTTTACAGATCTAAAGATACGTTTCCAAAACGTATCCATTAAGCACGATTTTTTAAAACATCTGGAGGTCTGAATAGATACTCATAATAGTTGCCTTAACAATAAATATGCAGCAAACAACTTTAGAATTGCGATTACACCATCATTTTTACATGTGCCTGTTTATTTGATTTTTCATTAAGGTTATTATTAGCGAAATAACAATTTTGTCTTTATTATAAAAGACATGAATTGTATAGCTTCATTTCATATTCATTACCTACTTACAGTGTGACCCACTTGACCCCTATAGAACTTTCTAGAATGGTTTTAACTAAATTTTCATTCAAATATGTTTATTAAAACAAGTTATAAGAGAATCATTTTTAAAACTACCATGCATCATTCATAAATCCACATCTTATAACATCTGCCGAGCAAGGTAGATTAAAATTTATAAGAAATAATACAAAATTACAATAAAATTTTTTTAAATTAAACTATGCGTCATGCTGTAAGAGTGACTCGGGAAAAAATTTCTGTATTTGATTTGGAAACTTTACCACCACCAAGTGATTTTCACTTTTTTTGCGTCTTGACAACTGTATGAGGCGTAGAGAATTTCCAAACTCGATTTGATGTAATACATTAAGTCAGTCGTTTTTTTAATTCAAAATCCACAGCGTTCTAAAACACGGGAATATAAAAATTTGTATCACGTTAGTAAAAGATTATTGACTATGATGGTATTGTAAACAACACATAAGTATCGGGAACCTCCGCATCACATAAGTTTAATTTATTATATAGTCATATAATAATTAGTCCGGGACGGCCGTTTCGAGGACACGAATGGTCCAAGCATGCTTAAGAAAGTCCAACATAGGCTTTACGTAAGAAATTCCACGACCTTAAGCCCGGTAGAAACTAATAGTAAGAAATTCGTGAAACTCCCCTTTCACAGCATATCGAAAGGCGTGAGTAAGGTTTTGAAGAGTCAAGATATGAACGTATACTTCGGTTCGCGCAACACACTTAAAAACCTTCTCGGTAATACTAAAGATAAACCGAAAATGGGAGAAAGGTCGGGTATTTATAAAATTGCATGTAGTGACTGTAATAAAGCCTATATTGGTCAAACGAAAAGAGCGATAGAAACTAGATTCAAAGAACATATAAGAAATTATCGCTACGGCAGATTGGACGCGTCGAGTGTAGCACAACAAATAAACGAAACCGGGCATAGTATTAAATTAAAAAACTTAAAATTGATAAAAATGTAACGTCGCCGCGAGAATTAGATGGGTACGAGACGGTTTACATAAAAAGTAATAAAAATCTGATGAACAGAGAAAACGGACCGTTGTCGTACTCTGTCCTTTTTGACCTTTTGCAGTAGGCTGGCACTTGTTTATATTTTGGGTTATAAAAAAGATCTTCCCGTCTATCTGGCCGTGTTTTTCGCATGTCGTAGTTTTATGGCGTGGGGGAGGTAGAAATAGGCACTTGTAAAGAATATCTTCTTTAGGAAGTAGGGATAGGACACGCATGTTTAGTTTTAGAAAAAAATTTCTCACATCATTGATTGATGATGAGGACCATTCGTGTCCTGGAAACGGCCGTCCCGGACTAATTATTATATTACTATATAATAAAAAATTACACTTGTGTGGTGCGGAGGTTGCTGATACTTATGAGTTGTTTACCATACTACGCCACAGTCCTTACTATCATTATTGTAGTATCCTATTGTTTATTAATTAATTTTTATTGTACCACTAAAAACCGTAAGAACTTATTTTACTACCTGATGTTGGGGCTTACGATATTGACAGTTACAGTGCATAATTGTTCATTAACTTAATTATTGATCAAGTAATTGCGAACGAGGTTGTTGAAGTAAATCTAAAAAAAAGAGAATTACATTTGTCTACCTAATTTTAAATATTTTCTTTTACAAATTTTGATGAGCTTTGGATCAGTAGATGCTATAAGAAGCAGATTTATAAAATAATACACTTTGAAAAATGATTCCGTTGTAACATATTAAATGAAATTTAGATTAAAGCCGTTTTAAGACCTTCTGAATTCAAAGGCGTAGCCAGTTTTTTACAAAGAAAAAATTCTTAATAAAATTTTATTATTTTCGAATTAGAAAATAATCATAGTATGCCGAAGAAAAAGTAAATGAAGAAGTAAGCATTGTGATCTACTGTTGTACTGTGTATTCACAGTGTAAAATAGTGTTTTTACAAGGGTGCTTTCATTTCGAATGGGTCTCACTATACATATATTTGATATCGAGAGGATTTACTGTTAAATTAAGTAATAGAATTCGTATTGGTTAGTGCATATTTATTAACAATTTACCAGCTTTGATTAGGCGTCACCATTTTTTTTTTTTTTTGTTTACTTTGCATTTACATCATATTGTATTAATTTTTGATTTGGTCATAACCAATTATAAAACTAAAAGTACAGCAAACAGCATCTGCTACAAAATGGTGGTTACCGTCTCCATATTTTACGTACTAAATAATATTTCTATTTGTTTTATTTGTTGTTTTGGCATTCTATAGGCTAAATGATCTTAAATATGTACTATTTTTACATGCGTATTGTTTGATTCCTAAAAAAATTATGACTCAGCAATAAATAATTTCATTAATATACATTATCAACATTTATGTCCACTATTTGCATACATTCCCCAAACATTTTGGATGCCATGCTTTCAGTAAAAGCAGTGGCGGTCGTGAATTTAGTTATATCTAATAAAATATCCTGAAGAGCTTTGTCGTTTAGGTGACCCATTGGAAAATGGATTTATTGATATTCCAAGTTGTTGATACTTCTATATACGGCTGCGCTTCTGAAATTTGATAGGCATATGTTAGAATCTTCTTATTATTACGATCTACTATACATATTTGGTTACAGTGATACTTCTTCTTCTTGATGTGATTTTTGTGGAACAACATTTTTTCTTCTAATTTTAATCGGACATTACTAACTGACGAATCCCATTTTTCAAATAGTGGAGTATTCAAGAGAAAAAACGAACCTTTGCGAATACAACAAAACAGTTTCTTCAACATTTTTTGTAGTTGTAGATTGTATACACTCTGTTCGGAATGTGCCCGATTTCGATTTTTTTCCGAAAATTATTGTTATGTCAAGGGGGCTATGATAATAGTTTCTACTAATTTGATAAATTGTTACAATTTTGAGTTGAAGAAGAAGAAGACATTTACCAATATCTTTTACAACAGTAAGCAACAATGGTGCAAAGCACGACTCGTTAAAGAATGCTACATTCCGATTTTCTACATTAGCAGAATATGTCATCGTGTACAAGAATCGTTGCAAAATACCAAAGCACCGTCGCTTAAAGCTAGCAGAGCTGGACGAAAGCGAAAAGTCGTAGATTTAGAAGCGGTAAAACGTGTATCCCTGAATCCACGTAGGAATATCGGATCTCTTAGTCATGCTCTTAATGTTTCGATTGCTACACTCCATAAACATATTAAATCATGTCTACTTAAACTTCAATAAAACGCTATGAAACCTTTTCTTACGGATAAGAACAAAATCAAACGCCTTAAGTACTGATTGTTGATGCTTGATCTGCAAAGTGTTGCTCCTAATGTTCCAGTTTTTAAAAACATGGCGGACATTATCCATGTAGACGAACAGTGGTTCTATCTAACAAAAACTTTATCGAGAGTGAGAAGGGCCTCGCTGTAACTACAAAAGCAAATAAATTATTACTAAAGTGATGTTTCTACCTGCAGTTGGGTAATCACAATGGCATCATTCACGAAACTGCTGGTTTGATGAAAAGTTAGGCATTTGGCCATGCGTTTATGAAAAACCTGCCAAACGCAGTAGCAAAAATCGCCCTGCAGGAACGCTTGAACACCTCTATTAACAAACAAGAATACAAGAAAATGTTGCCTCAAAAGCTTCTTCCAATTATTGAGAGTGACCCTATTGAAGATAATGTCAAGCCTCTTAGTCTTGGATTCCTCAGCTCTATTCAAGTTCTACAACATTAGACTGCAGCGAGCAGTATTGGCGAGTTAATCACTGATGTAAAAAACGATTTCGATCATTTAGATGGTCAATCTTTGAATAAAGTATTCATTACTCATCAGCACTGCTTGACTGAAATAATGAAAATCAACGGTGACAATAACTACAAGTTATCCCACCTGAAAAGACACCTTTGGATTCGTCGAGACCTGCTGCCACTGAGCCTAACATGTGATCCAAAAAACTAAAAACAAAAAAAACTAAGGCAGAGCGATATCTGTTTAATTAGTATTAAATCTCTTAACTCGCATTTATTTGGATATAGTAGACTAGGTTTTAAATGTTTATGTTGACGTTAATAATTTTTATTTCCCAACAAAAATATCCAGTATAAATCGGCCACTTATTTTTGAACGGAGGGAGTACTGTTTATGCATGTGAGGATTATGGAATTTATTAAGCACATTCTGCGCGTATAAACGAAATAAATAAATATACTCTACATAGTGTGAATATTTTAGATTATTGGACTGTTAAATATTTGATTTTGTCAATATTTTATTGTAAAATGAAGCATCATATTTTCTGGCTTAAGGAATGCAGTTACAATAGTGCTTGTATTGCCCCCCGCGGACTGCAGTGGACATTGTTGCTCCCCTCCCCCAACATAATGCAGGAGCGTATCAAGGAAATATGACTCACTATATAGTTACTAATTGTAACTGCGCTAACATTTTTTCAGCAAAATCGGAATGAGCACGTCAAAACCTGTTATAAGACGCACAAGAAATAATACAGATTTGTAATATATATTACTATTTAGGAATATGCGGTTTACAATTTTTTTCCTATATTTAAGTACAGCCTTCCGTATTGATGAAAAGTTTGATTACGGCTCTGTTAAAAATGAATCAGTCACCGACCGAGGAGCAACAGAAAGACCTGTAAGCCCGCAAGAAGCACAACTAACAAAGCAATGTATTTGATTTGTGCAAACTGCAAACTGAATATATGTACATGGATATAATTTAACAGTTTCCAAGTAACGGTGTAAATGTAAAAACCATGCATATATAAAAAATTCAAACGCAAATACGTGCTAAATGGTATGTTACAAACGTTTATCCGTAACAGACGACAACAATCAGCTCCGAAAACCAAATGTTAGGTTAAGGTATGTCAAAATGTCGATGACCTTTATATTATAGGCACCTACCTGTATGCAACTATATTAAAACTAAGCAGTTTCAATTGCCACACTAATCCTTTAAACTATCTGTTTATTTATTTGTGTATCATTTAATTAATTTACATTGCGATATCATATATCTAAAATATATCGATTTCTGCATAAGTTGCAGTGTACGGCACATATTAAGAAATTGCCAAGCCTTCGTCATGTGACGTATATTGGAATGTTCTGTTGGATATAGACGATACCAGTAGAATAAGTTTAGTGGCTGTATGTGCGGATACTCTTATGATTCGTTTCATGTCTGACGTGATTAAAGGAACCCTTGAAGAATATCAGTGACTTCAATGATGGGTAAGTAAAGAAACCTTATATTTAATATATTTCATATAAATTCCCGCATCCCAATTTATTCATATTTGTATCCGGTGTACTTGGGCATGCAGGTTGTCTTAAGATTCCAATCTCATTCCTTTTTTATAGTAAAAAAAAATATTATATTTTTACTGCCTATTAAAAGCGGCGAGGTAGTCGAGTAATAGTTATATATCTAAATTTGTATAGTGCTGGTATTTAGAGGTATTTCTAAATATGGTAAAGCTGAGGGTGAACTTTCACATTTTATAACTCAACAATGTCACGACTATTAGGTAGTATTAGCATTAATCGGATCTTGAGAATTCACGTCATTTGGTATAGGTGCCCATGCTTTTTATTAGATATTAATAATATATATATATATTAATAAGAGCATTACTCCGTAGTTGTTTTCGTTAGCATCAAATTCATATACATATACCGGGTGTCTGAGATTATGCTGCCACATCCGCCAATATAATTGTTATTTGAACAAACAAATTATTTTTTAAAAAGAAAATCTAGGGTAGGAAATGTGCATCTTATGGTATTCGTAAAGGGTGCTCCACGAATTGTCCAGTGGAAAAAACTGTTTTTTAAACGGCAAGGCATACTTTTCATCAGATATTCTAACTCTCTTTGTTTTTCGCTTGACAACAATTTGTCATTGACTTATTTACGTTCCGGCGTTTTTAAGTTATTTCATTTTTTCGCTCCTCCTATATAACATATGTACTTCATATTTTCTGAAAATTTGTTTCACTGCTCCATCTTCAACTAATCAATGACGCCATTATTGTGAAAACTAAATGAGATATCTGAGAAGTTAGATATCTCATTTATTAAAGAATGCATTGAAGCAATAAATTCCAGTATCCTATCAATGTCGACATGAGGAAACGTATGCACTAAATGTACTTTGAAAACTCTGCGTAGAAGATTTATTTAGACCTAATTCGTTCACTGCGCTTCTTATGAAAACGTTAGGATTAATAGTAAGATATACCAATACGTTCACAACATTCTCTTTATTTCTCACATAATTTGTGTGACGTGTATGTTTCAATTGCGAAGGAAATGAATCAGTTTTTATCTTTGCTTCGATGTATTTTTGCTAAGTGACCATCTCTCCACACTCTCTATAAACAGTAAGCATATCAACATATTCAATAGTGTAGGAAGTAAACAGCATCCTTTCCCAACAAAAGTTAAATGGTTGTCAGCTGTATAATACTTAAGTATTTTGTTTTTAAAAGTAAACGTTTTGCTTATCTAATGCTTTTTCAAATTTATACAACCCTGAATGTTTACAGCCAACCATGAACGGTGGCGCGTCTGTGTTAACGTGGCTATGTATTTCCAAATGGAACGGGGGATTTAATAATAATTAAGGAAAAATTACCTGGAGAACGTTATCGTGAAATTCTCAGGGTTAATTGGACATAATTTTATGTATCTACACTATAACGACGAAGAAGGTAACCAAAAAGTACTCAAGAATAGGCAAATATTCAGATATGAATTTATCACAGAATTATATCAATCAATTCCGAAAAGAATTGTTGCTGTACACTAACACTAACCGCGGACTACGCGATTATCTTTTCGATAGACGAGTAAATGTACCAGCAGAGGTCGATGAATAAGTATTAAACAATTTAGAACGCCACGAACAACTGTTTGACGAATTTTAAAACACGAAGGCATCCATATCATCATCGTAAGTTGCAAAACTTGCTTTAGTCACACTACTATCCTCGTCTAGTTTATTCTAATCGGCCATTAAGACAGTTGCGTCTTGATTTTCGTTTCTGCAGAACATTTCTCTCGGCAGATGAAGCAACGTTCATAAAAACTAACGCCACAAATACGAAAAACCTGCATGGATGGGAGAAAATCCGAAAGCAATACGCACATCTGGATTTCGACATCAAATTTTTATTAACTAATCGATGATTTACTAATTGGTCCGTTCATTCTTTCTGCGAGATCAAATGCACCAGCACATTTTGGAATTGCCGTTCAGAATTTCATTAATGCTAGTTATCCAAGATGGATTTTCCGAAATGGTTGTGTTGCATGCTACCTAGATCACTGAACCTTACTCCCCTAGATTTTTATTTATGGGGGTATACGAAAGATTTAGTCTACGCGAAAGTTTCAAATACTATAGAAAAAACAACACGAAAGCATCGGGACATTCCGCATCATACAAGTTTAATTAATTAATTCGGGATAGTTGTTTCGAGGATACATCGATCCTGATTCTCAATCGTAGACCGAATGTTGACGCATCCTCGAAACAGCTATTCCTATTCCGGATTAGTTAATTAAACTTGTATGGTGCGGAGCGTGCCGATAAATTTGTATACTTCACAGCATTTGCTATTATTACTAGGGAAGAGTTATTGGTGCGTATTCAGCAGATTGGCGAACAAATACGACGAAACAGGCATAAAATACGAATGACTTCTCTATCTATAAGCTTAGGGGTACATTATCAATTAAACTTTTTTAAGTAATAGTGTTTATATATTTGACGAAGTATATTTTCCCTTACTTTCTCTTAAAAAGTTGAAACAAATAACATTCGACCTACAACTTTTGCATTTTTTCGTCTTAAAGTTAAGTTTATTTTACGCTCCCAAAATTTAAACATAGTGGTACGGGACATTTGTACATAAAGTACATATATTATTTATTTATTGTAGCTAAAACGACTTAATACAAAGTTTGTCTGCAAATCTTTTCTAATTAACACTTACAGCGAATCGTATGAAAATTTTTTAGGCATTTTTTTTCCGTGCGGATAGGGCTATTTTAGACCATAGTTATAACGTAGGTATTATTTTTATTTCAGATATAATTTAAGAAATGAATCAGTCATCCAGTCTTTTGGAGCGTCTGTCTCCGCGGCCAATCGTTTGTCCACTTGTACGTCTAGGATGCAGTTCACCTATACCCGAACAATCATCAAATGCATCAGAGCATCCATATCACTCATCAGAAAGTACTTACGGTTATCGTTCCAAATATATGGATCTATATGATACCAGTGCAAATTCGAATAGGAATTATACGGAAAAATTAGGAGATAATGCCTATCACTATTGCCATCAGTCACAATTTCTAAATAACGACGCTTCCGATTATAGATCGAATCCGGCTCAATCCCCTTTAATTCACAATACTATTAATACTTATCAGAAACAGAATTCTCTGGACTTGTCCTCACTTTCACTAGGCACCAGTTATTGGGAACATGAAACCTATAATAAGTTGGAAACAAGCCAATCTGATTCTAGTCCAGAATATTTTAATCCAACAAATCAAGTACGTCATGAAAACGAAACTAATTACCTTTTAGATAATTTTACTAAATTAGGTAAAAGTAGCCCAAGCTTAGACCAAGGTTATCACACTTTGGTATCCCCAAGCCCAGGTTCAACGACGCCTAATTTGTGGAACGAAGGAAATTTGTATAAGGGAAAGAAATACCAAATTAAGAACAATTCTTTCGACAGACTGACAGACGATTTGGTTGTGAAAATATTCTCATTTCTCAGCAGTTTGGATTTAAGTGTTTGCGCAAAGGTGTGTAGGAGATTTGACGTTTTAGTCTGGACTCCGACTTTGTGGAGAACTATTCAGTTGGAAGGTGAAAATATAAGTGGTGATCGTGCTGTACGGGGTGTTCTTAGACAACTGTGTGGCCAAGGAAGGACAGGTGCATGTCCCAGTGTCGAAAAAGTTTATTTATCGGACGGTGCAAAAATTACAGATAGGGGACTACTACTCCTCGCAAGACGATGCCCAGAACTAACTCATTTGAAAATCCAAGGAAGTACAGCTGTTACCAATAATGCCTTCTTCGAGGTTCTCAATAAATGTGCCAATTTGCAACATCTAGATGTTACCGGTGAGCATTTTATCGTTTGTATTTAACATGAATTTAGCAATCGTTAGAACGCAATACACATTACAACCGATTTTTTTTCTGTCCCTCTGTTGTCGGGATGTCTAAACTAAAAAATTCACTGTAGTGGTCGTACGTTCTTATTAAACTTGTTTATGTTATCCAAGAAAGGGAAACCTTAATGAATATAAATCTTTGGATGATTGGGACTGTATGTCAGGCTGTAATGTCCGACCCACGTGAGGATATTGATGGCGACTACACAGTTGAAAATTTTGTGTGAAAATTCACCAAAAAAGATTGTCAATTTCGATACATACAAAAATCTGTGTGAAAATTGACAGAAGAGACTCTTGCAAGCCTTTAAATGCAAAAGTTTTGTAAATTCTTTGAGTAACTTTAATCAATACTTTAGGTAACTTTAACTAATGTGATAATGTTGATTCTAACATAGTGTATGTGTAACAATGAAAAGAGCACACAATGTTTTCGTTAATTTATCACTATCGCCGGTACCGCTTCTGTTGGCAACAACCAATGATATAGACGCTTAAAATTTGAATAGAGTATTCAGTATTGGTCGCAAGCTAACAACTGATCAAAGAAATATTGCGCGAAATATTTGCCGAACAAATGGTAACACAGCTGAATTTATCATCTGACAATTCATATGGGATCTATTTGCTTAACTTCTACCTCTTTCTTAGCTGGTGAAGGAAGAAACAAAAAGTTTCATTGCTCACATTGAACCTTTCTGCAATCTTCAAGCACGTTGTATTAGAATTTGCCTCCACAACCTGTTGAATATCTTTGTTGTTAATGATCCCATGGGCGTACTTCAACAGTTAAACCGAAATCTTCTGGAGAACATTTTCTAAACTACTTCTGTGATGCTCGATCACTTACAGCATCATCTCCAAATGAATGAGTTTATACTCAAAGAGTAAGCAACCTTGAATTAAAGTTTTATTTGTTTCGATTTAAAATTATTTTAAAATATGAATTAAACAGTTGCCCTGCTCCTAAAAGTATAGGTATCCAATGAAAGAAGGATTTATACTGAAGCATATGACAGGTAACAAACATTTGCAGTGGCGACGGTACTAATATCGCTTACTTATCGTTGCTCGATGCAACGTCACCTAAAATATGGGTCTGTGTACATGATGTACGTTGAATGGTATCTAGATCAGAATTATAGAATGAATTGGTTTATCATTGCGTTGAATATATTACAAATCTGTTTGCAAACAAAATAAAAATGAATGTAACATATGTTAGATATATACTTACCATGTAAGACTAATACTACTAACGCGGAACGAATGATGTCATCCCTTACAAATAAAATTACACGAAATTATGATGAAACAGACTATTTTGCGAAGAATGTTATTTCTACCAGATATAACGTACGAAGGGTATTCACACACGTTAAAAGTTTTTTAAAGAATTTTTGTAAAATATACAAAATTATTGTGTATATTTAAACACAATAATTTTTCACACACACACACGTTTTTATTAACACTTGAAATTTTCAAATGTGTCGTAATACCTGTTAAGTGCTACGATAGAAAGTATTAAGGTCACAAATTAAATCTATAGCACTAACGCCATGCCAAGAAAGGCATACTCACACTACAATCCCAACGTTGCATCAGTTGCAAGTTTGACGGTTTCTTTTATATGTCCAGACCATAATTCTTTTCGTGGAATCCAAATTGCATATACTTAAATTTACTGGTCCAGAGTGCGTTTCTCCATTTTTCCACACGTCACTACTAAAATTCTATATTTTATCTTAAATATTTGTTACCTTCAATATTTTACATTGCAATCTCAATGAAACCTATTTTTTCGTCGCTTAAACTCTGTTTAGACTGACTTAAAGTTTAGAAGAATTCCATTAAAAACACATTTATGGTAAATTTTTTCAAATAATACATCCATAGAGTGAAAAGATGTAGAATATTACTTTACCGTAACGTTTTAGATCGAAATAAAGCGTACGCTTTCACTATGATGGCTAGCCTGCGCGGTGTAGGTTCTCCTAAAACTCCAAAGAAATCAATACCACATGGAATAAGTTACTAGAGCAATAATTTTTTAGTTTTTATTTAAAAAATCGTATTATTCTGGATGATTCTAAAATACCTCGTACTTTTTTTTACATGTTTATCATTATCCAGTAGCGCGTTTCACATAATTATCCCCCGCAGTACTAATTTTACTATTTATTGTCGCTAATGGCTATAATTCTCATCGCAACCTGTCGAAGAAGATACGGGATTTCACTAAATTACTATCAAGCATAATTAAAAATAATTTGAATTGAGTGCAAATAATAGCTTTAACGTAATAACAATAGGCATTTAATCTTCTTTATATATCATTGACATAAATATGTTGACAAGGATTAATTTATTCAGAGTACTCCAGCAATTACCACAGATTGGGAGATCTGTGGTAATTAATAATGATAGCAAGGACTGTGGCGTAGTATGGTAAACAACACGTAAGTATCGGCACCCTCCGCACCACACAAGTTTAATTTATTATATAGTAATATAATAAATAGTCCGGGACGGCCGTTTCGAGGACACGAATGGTCCTCATCATCAACCGGTGACCGAATGATTGATCATTCTTACTGCATACTTATGTGTTGTTTACCATCTGTGATAATTGCTGGTATTTATCATGGCAATTTTTTCTACATCTGACAAATATATAAAAATCGAATTTAACGGAGGCGTTTCACTTCAAAAACCTCTAGTTTCTCACGGTGTCGATACTAGCTCCTAAATTATGTTCTGACGAGATTATTCTGCTAAATTTGACGAAGCTTGAAAGCGAATTACGTGAATAAGTGCCTATTTATAATATTTAATGTTTTCAATTAATTTATTTTAGCTCATATCTAAGAAATCGAATCAAAGGCGATATTGATGAAAATTCTATTTCATTGGCTTATTCGATATAATTAAATTCAGTTAATGAATCCAAATTACCGGTAGGGTTTAAACCTACGTCTCCCGTTATCCGACTGCGCTGACTATTATGCTACTAGGTGCCGTGATTCAAATTTTTTTACGAACCAACTTATTATTTGCCAACAGATATATTAATATCTCGTCAGACATGTTTATTTGCGCCAATAATACACTAAATAATTAATATATCAAGCTTTTCTTCAGTAAATACCGAAATTTCTATTTCGTTGGCTTATCCGATTATTTGAATTTAATTACATCGGATAAGCCAATGAAACAGAATATTCAGTATTTACTCACGTAAAGCCTAATACAAATGACAATGAAAGCGGTCATTCAATTAAATGTGCAAAGAGTTTTACAGTTCTCTGAAGCAATGAAAAAATGTGAACACAATATGTCAATCATAGTATAAGCAAAACTAAAATTCATACTTTTTAAGCCCGAAATACACCGTAAACCACGGGATTTATTGTGGGACTCACATTATAATTACAACGAATGACCTTAGCACCTATATATAGTTTATTATTTTTTTGTTCATTTCCACGGCTCTAATATTGCAAAAATCTCTTCGCCTAAACTGACCGTACAGACAGACATCTATCTTAACTGGTAGTATGATAAAAGTAACGTTATAAAAATGCAAAAATTCTACTCTTTTATTCGGTTCGTTTTGGAAATGAATGAGTACAGGGCAGATGTGATAAAGAATTAGGATCATAATCAGATAACCTGGAATTAGTCACACTAAGCGGTTCTATAATAATGATTATCGCAAGAATAAGAAAGATAAGTACTAGTTTCCCATTTCCAATCGATCTATGGCAAACGAATAAAAAGTATTCAAATATCCAATCTTAAAAAATGCTTTTCCAAAAAGAAATGTATTTAAATCAAAGTACGTACTTATTGCTGAATATTATATGCTGTATCATCGCACACAGGGCACAAGGAACAAGGCAGCGGTAATGAGGATTTTTATATACCACAGTTTGGGTAAAATCGACGAAAGACATACGAAGGTCGGTTCGTTTTAGTTGCTGTTGCACTGCCATAAACTTCGAAAATGTAACTTATTAACGGAATCTAAATTAATGGATGCTGTGTTGATGTTATTGTTTCCTTTTCTATGAAAATATGTCATATGACTCAGTCGTTAGTTTATGTATATTGTTTTAGTAACATAAATAGCTACATTGCAGTAAAATTCACAGCGCTTGGTGGAACGATTATTATGTTGGTAACTTACATAAACAAAGGAAATTAACATGGACGTTTAACGTCGCATAATCTACTATATTAATAAAGGATTATTACGGCCGACGTCATGTTTTTCATATCAACGTACATATTTCAATTTATTAAATTTATATATTAAATTGTCCAATCCTTTTTTTCTTTAGGTTGCTTCCAAATATCCTGTATTAATGCTAACGGTCCTCACGAGCCACTAAGAAGATTGCAACTACAGTATTTAGATCTGACGGACTGTACTATTCTGGAAGATAATGGACTTCGGATTATAGTTCGCAATTGCCCTCAACTATCTTACTTATATTTGCGTAGATGTATTCAAATTACAGGTAAGCATTCATTGTTTTAATTTATTGGACTCATATTCTACTAGCTCAAGATATACCTACTGCGTTAAATCCTACGATTGTTCTCTATAATTTCTCACCAGATTATCAATCTTCTTCGTGTAAGGTGGTGAAAATTGTATTTTTTTTTAAGCTGATCGAGTTTAGTTTATCGATGAAGGTGGTGGAAATCTGGCGGAGCTGCTACTTTCTGAAAAAAAGAAAATCAATGAGTAATATACAGGTGACATCGAAAAAACTATAAAAAGGTCAAAATACAGGATATTGGAAGTTTCAAATTTTATTTTTTTTCAATATCTCCTAACAGAAAAAAAATCGTTACTAGGTCGACATGAGCTTTAAAAATAAAAACATAACATAAAGAAAAACAAAGAAGGTGTCCAAATTGATGGTCTTGTTCTTGGATACACTTTTCCAATCTTTGTGTTAATGATTGACCATATCTTCGATGTACGCCTGAATCATTACGGAATCTATCAGCAGACTCCATAAACTCTTCCAGCATTGCTCTGCATTACTTAGTTCTACGGCATAAATTTATTTTTAATAAATCCCAAAATGAAAAATCACGGGGATTAAGGTCGGGACTACGAGCTGGCCATGGTATAGGTTCCCCACGACTAATCCTATTCTACCTATTTCTAAGTCGACTTTACAAAAATATCCTTGCTCTTCGAGGAAAGGCAGCTGAATGGGAAAGCTTCAATGGGACACTTTCTAATAAAGTGTTCAGTTCAGAAATGGACCAATTGCGTAATTATCGATTATACCTTCCCACGCATTAATAGAAAAGCCATACTGATGATTCCGTTTGATGAGGGTTTTCATCTCTCTAATAGTGCGTATGTATGTAAGTTCAAAACACCGTCGCGAATAAAACCTGTTTCATGGATCAATAAGATTAACGACAGAAAATGTTGCCTTTAATTTTGTAACAGTCGCAATATTGTGCAAGGAGTAAATAGTCATGTTCTAGTAAGTGTTGAATTTTTTGGGAATGAAACGGACGAAGGAGCTGTTCTTTGAGGACTTGTCTAACTGATTCATGGTTAACATTACGTACAGCTGAACTTATTTAGTAAACTTTAGTCTGTAACACTTTATTATTCGTATGTTCGTATTTGACCAATTTTCGCGTTGTTATTGTGATCAAAATTACTAATAAAACTATTCCTATCCCATAGTTGGCGGTAGAACATATGTTTGCAACATTTGTCACCATTCACCAAACTAGAAATCCACAGTTAAGTACTATTTAAGGAAATAACTTGAAGTATATACAAACGTATACCAGTATGTAATTTTATGCAAAAACCAGGTGAAAATTTTGATGCAAATTGCATAAGATGTTTAATTGATGTTTAGTTGTGAACATCTGTCATCCACAACAATATAGTTCTTATGTC
The DNA here is from genome assembly GCA_902654985.2 of Oryctes borbonicus. Taxonomy (NCBI): domain Eukaryota; kingdom Metazoa; phylum Arthropoda; class Insecta; order Coleoptera; family Scarabaeidae; genus Oryctes; species Oryctes borbonicus. The sequence goes on from LR736920.1 coordinate 76,886, forward strand.
TTAAATATGAATTATAGATTTCTTGGCTAAAACCGCCGTAATAACATTATGCTAATTGACAAGGAACGTAATTACTGTACTTACAAGTTTTATTATGCAATAGATTTGCATTACAAAAATATTTTCACTTCCTTATTTAGATGACCAGTGTGGAAATTGGTTGAAAACAGCAATTGATGGAATATAGGATTTCCACTTTATACAATCTCCAACTGTAACTTTTTTATTACAAGCACTTAACGGTAGTAACTTTGACACTAACTGCTTTAAATGGACTGGTAATTAAAGCTGTTTACTAATATTATTACGCCATTATTTCACTTCATTTCGTTATATGAGTAGGTAGGTGGCTTTAAAGTATGGATCTGTACATTGACGTACTATTCTACTTGGTATTAGATTCCTTTTTGTCCTGCTGTACGTCGTAATCCTGTAGACCCCTTACTCGTTCCATGTCCCTTTATCTGCGATGCAAACTAGTACACTAGTAAGTATTAAAATCCTTCTTCGAAAAAAAAAACCTTTATTCGTATGTACTTTGTTGAGCTTTATTGAGACACGAGTATCAACTTCCTCTGTCACACAGTTTTGTGTAAATTGAAATTTAATGTATTTTTTTTTATAAATTTTAGACCTATTTCACATATGAAAAGTTTTATGTACTAGTGAATTTTAATATCATATTATGAATATGTGACGAGTTAATATGCAAAAATTTAAACTCATCGAGTCAATTTCATGACTGCCGTATGTGATTTAGAATCTGAAGAAGGTGATTTATCTAAACCGGAATGTAGCTACGAACCTATCCTATCCTCAGATTCCAGTTTTACCGAAGTGCCAAGAAAACAGTTAATAAATCGGTCTGGGTTACATGATTTTGTGCGTAATTTGGATTTACCTAAAGCTCCTGGGATCTTGACTTCAGCAATGGAACTTTTTACAAAAAGAAATGATGGTCTTGTTTTATAAAAATACTTTTCGATAGATGAAAGAAAGCATTGTATTTTGTAACGACGTAAATCTCTTGCTTGAAACAAAAGTTTCCTATTCTTAGTGACGCTATGATAAAAGAAGGAGTCTTTGTTAGTCTTCATAATAACATTAAATTAATCGAAATAAAGCTTGACAAAGGTACACAAACGTCGTTCCCTCGAAAACTGTGGGTGATGGAAAAATTCTATCTGCGCCATTGGATTCGGCGTTCCAAAACTACCTAGTTTAGGCATGGGAGCGAAAAAAACAATTATTTTATCTACCAGTATTATTACGACGCTTTTGTGGTATTAATCTTAAAGTTCGATTTTTCATTTCGTATGGAAGAATAGAAAATAAACAATTCATACATATGTATGTACATCTTAAATTCCCGTTCATAAGATTCTTTTCCTGTTCCAGATGCGGGTTTAAAATGTGTGCCAAGCTTTTGTTCCGGTCTACGAGAATTAAGCGTGAGTGACTGTTCGAACGTAACTGATTTTGGCTTGTACGAACTTGCGAAGTTAGGAGCCAGCCTTCGCTACCTGTCAGTAGCAAAATGTGATCGAGTAAGTGATGCCGGTTTGAAGGTAGTAGCAAGAAGATGCTACAAACTTCGTTATTTAAACGTTCGGGGTTGTGAAGCCGTGTCAGATGATGCCATAACGGTGCTAGCGAGATCGTGCACGCGATTGCGCGCCTTGGATATTGGAAAATGCGATGTAAGCGACGCAGGTTTGAGGGCCCTCGCCGAAAGTTGCCCCAATCTAAAGAAGTTAAGCCTAAGGAACTGTGATTTGGTTACGGACAGGGGTGTGCAATGCGTAGCATACTATTGTAGAGGTTTACAACAATTGAACATACAAGACTGCCAAATATCTCTGGAAGGTTATCGGGCAGTAAAGAAATATTGTAAGCGCTGTGTCATTGAGCACACTAACCCAGGATTTTTCTAGTTGTCAGAATATTTGTTTTTATTAAATATTTATCTTTGTACCTATCTAAGTACTACAAAACGATCTATGTAAATTTCTTTGAATATTGTGATGTTATGTCGATACACTATCGATTTATACCAGTCAAGTAGTCAATTGGAACTTCGTGATTTATATTTATGTATGGTTATTTTTGTTATTAAATAATTGAAAATCTAGAATTTCAATGTTACATGTTATATAAATTGGAATTATCAAATAATTTGGGGGTTTCTAATTTAGAAGGAATTAACTAAATTAAATATTGTTTAGTATAAAAATATATTGCTTCTTATTAAATTAAAATACGTAGATACACGTTTAAATTCTGAAGTTGGTGGTAAGAGGTAAAAGGTAAAAGTTTACATCATGTTCTATATATTCTGTTGTATTAAAAAAAGATCATGTAAAAAGTTAAAGAGAATAATTTGAAATATTTATATTTTTTTATAAACGCGAAAATTGTTATATATTTATTTTGTATATGCGATCAAGTTTCATATTAAAACATTAATTCTTTGCTCATTTATTTCATTTCAGAATAATTTAAAAGTTCGTCCCGTGTCTTATACTTCGTTTTATACAGAGTTAAACTTTGTAAATTATGGACTAAGATCAAAATAAACACCACGAATTATCGACCTATCTTTTTCTTTCTACTACAGAACCTTTTCATTCTTACACATATCTTACGCACATTAGAATATTTCCGATATGATTTAATAACAATTTGATATCCTGTTATCCTTTGTATTCATATCTCAAAGGAAGTAAACACTTTTATTAGCGTGAAGAGTCGTTTGCTAGGACTTTAATTACCTTTGTTCTTTGAAGAACTGCTTACGATTGGATCTTGTATTCCTGGAACCAGTTTACTGCGATGCTTTTTTCTTGAGGAAACTTCCTTTTCCCTCTGCGTTATTTTGAAAACTATTACTCTTCAACATCTGGCAAGGACGTTTTTACATTTTCAGCTTGCACTTGCAATAGCACAGTCTGTTAGAGTTTAAGCAACACTTATTTTAATTAATTACCTAATCAGGAGTATTTTATTACTTCATATCGATTTCATGACTGTAATGCTACCTGCCCCAAATGTATTTGAATACGCAGCTCCCTGATAGCCCTGTCTAAGCTGTATTGATTTTCCACAGCGTCGCCCTCTTCAATACCTCTAGGGTGATTACAACATAACAGAGTGTAGTTTTCTGTATAAATCGACGTTTCTACGGCCAGCGATAACACTTTTGAAATTGTTATTAACTAACCTTTTTCGTTCTTTAGTTTCAAAATAGAGATGATTTACTTTTGCTTACATTTTTGATGGATAGCTTCAAATTAAATATATGTACCTACCGTATATACCTTAGTCTCGAACGAGGTTTACTATAGAATAACTTGGTATCACGGAATTCGTGTCTGGATGACGATGCCATAGGAATAAACTCCATCTCCTAGCATATATTTGAGGAACTTGAGTTAAAATAATACTAAACAGTGACACAACTAGTCGACTTGTAAAAATTAATTTTGGGACTCCAAGCAGAAGCCAATAGAGAGATTTGATAGAACCATAAGCTACGGTGACTCATCTCATTTTACAGCAGTAAGAACGTCCTATTGAGGGCGTTTTTATTGCTTACATATACTTTTACGTATGTACAAGGCTGCACGTTCTACACAGAACAGTAGTCGCTCATTTAAGCTGCACATACCTTTTTTTTTCAGGGGATCGGCCCGATTTTGTTACACTTCTTTTTTGTTTCTATAAATTTGTGTGCGCTTTCGCTTTAAATGTGTTTTACCCCCGCTTATTCCTATCTTTACAGGCTTCTTTCCAGTTTTCTATTCCTAATTTATTTATGTCGCTCGTTACTTGGTATCTTCACCTTAACCGTGATCTTCCTTTTCTTCTCACTCCTTCCGGTTTCCAAGATCTTATTAAATACCATTATTATATTTCCTTTATCCTCTGCTAGCATTGCCAAATCATCAGTATACGCCAACAATTGCATTGATTTGTTTTGTATAATGTGCCTCCCATTTCTTCTTTTCTATTTCCAGTTATAAAATTGCGAACTGTTTTTATTTTTGGCTTCTATATCTTCCATTGCTTGGTCTAGCTATTGCGTTTTTTTTTCTTTTAAGGGTCTTTTTTCCGTTTCTCCTTGCTTCTTTATACTTTTCGTAATCCTTCGAGCGTATTGTTCTTAACCATTAAAGCCGACCTTTTTTGTGTAGCTTTTTCATCATTTCATATCATCCTTTTCTTCTTTATATTCTTTATTCTAGCAATTTCTTCTTCTGCTGTGTTTATTATGCTTGCCTTTAAATTTTTTGATTCATGGTATACGGCTGATTGTTCATTTCTGTGCTTTAATCTGCTTGAAATGTATTCGGTCTGCTGGTCCCTTTCTTTTATTTGAAAGTTTTCTAAGTTCCATTTACGTCTGGTAAGTCCTCTCTACTGCCTTTGGATTTTCAGTCTCGGCAATCAGTAATATGGGGTCAGTGTCTGCGTTAGCCCCACGGTATGATCTTATATCTTCTATTATATTTTGTCTTTTCGTAGATATCAAGACATGGTAAATCTGATTTCCTGGTGTCTTCCCCGATATAAGCCATGTTATCTTACGTTCTGGTTTGTGTTGAAACATAATATTAAATATCATCCTATCAATACCTATTGCTAGATTGCATAGTATTATCCCGTTGCCGTTGGTATGTATCACATGATTGCAAATGACGCGTCGGTCGAAGTAAACTAAAACATTTTCAGTGTCCTTCGAATTCGCTCTAAAGCTTGTAAGAATCTAATACATTTACATTAGTAAAACATATGTACCATAAACGAGAGTTTACGCGATCCCCTTTAAAGGTAAGTATTAGAAATATTTATGGACTGGATTATGAAAAATCTGTAAATCCTGCATAAAAAAATACAGAGATAGGTTTCTGAATTGTAAGAAATAACATGATAAAATAACCTATATTTCACTTATTTTTATACATTTTACATTTAATTATGTCAATTGTTTTAGTAAAAGCTATTTAAATGGCATAATTAGAAAGCTACTAAAAAAATCAGTTACCTTGTGACGTAAATTAACGAAGTACATACGGGATTTTCACATTCGGATTTGTAATGATTTGATTTACTCTAAACATGGCATGCTAACTATTCTTCATAGTCGCATTATCTTTAATTTAAATGTTTACAAATGGCACAGTTAACGAAGGTGCATGATAGCATACGAAACAAAAAGTGAATCTCGTAGAGGCGGCCAAAACGTGTAATCAAAAACCAGCCCTTCAATTTTGTTGATAACGAAGACCTCCTTATCAAGCTAAACGAATATAAATTTAACGTGGCGCGTTAATGTTTTTCCTATTAGCCCCTTGTATTTTATTACCAGTATAAAACTGTTAATGTCCACAGTTCAACTTGTTATTTAAAGGAGTACTTCCAGATCTCCGTCAACAATTTGCGGAACCAAGTGTGGTCATATCTAGTAAGGTGCAGAACACATCAGAAAATGCCTAGAAACAATAACCAAAAAAAATAATGCTAAGATAGCTTCCTCATGCCATTGATGGAATAATTTACGGCAAACGCAACAAAAGGAGAGAAAAAAATACACTAACTCACGGACATGTTTCTGCCTACCCGGCGTCATCACCGTGGTTTCGAGAGTATTTTTTTATCTCTACCCTCTATCGCTGTTGCGTTTCTTTGGCACTAGAGGGCTCCAAAAAATGTCGAGTTTGTCCTTTTGAAAGTTGAGGCATTAACTGTAAGGCAACAGCGATAAAGGGTAGATACAAGAAATACTTCGGGTAGGCAGAAACATGTCCTTGAGTTAGTATATTTTTTTCTCTCCTTTTGTTGCGTTTGTCGTGAATTATTCCATCAATACCACGAGGAAGCTATCTTAGCATTATATTTTTGGTAATAAGGTGCATTACAAAATAATAATAATTTTTTTTATTTTTTTACGTGCATATTTATTAAACGTATTTCTAAAGGTTACGGAAACTACTAATAATATATTTTACAGGATTTACTAACATCTCCTTGATATTTTCAAATTTTTACTTCACAAATTTTGCTGCTATTTAATATATAAATCATATGTAAGTACAAATATATGTTGTATGAAGTACGTGGGGTGAATGTATTTGCAGAAACATAATAGTTTCAACTAAACAATAATAAGTAAATGAATGGAAGAGACTCCACTAAAATATTAAGTAAGAGGTTTGTTCAATACTAGATATTAATTTGTCAGTTCAATACGTGCTGCTGATTTGCTTTTTTTATATTAAATTTTATCGTGATACATGTACGTCTTTATACAGATAAAATACGGGAATTCAAATATATAGGTACCAATCGATAGGTACTCGACAAAGTAAAACTTTAACCCATACTTTTAAAAAACTATGCATATCTATCTACATATTAGCTAACAACTTTTATATGCTTGCGTAAAATATCACAGCTTAGATAGACTTTAGTAGTATCATACCTTATATCTCCTATTAAAATAATATGTAAGTAATAACATTCTTGAAAATTATTATACCTAGATTGCACGTGTATTTTATCTGTATTTTTCTATTAATCAAGGGTAAGGTAAGTCGCAAACAGCTAATGGCACATTGTATTTTATGATTAGCCGTTTGCTGTATCGTTAGAATAATGTACAAATAAATATCGTGATAGAAGAATAAAAATAACAACTAGAAACAAATAATGCTAATTATAGCTTTCTTCATTGTGTTAACGGAATCACTCATGGCTGCAGCAATGTGAGGAGAGAAAAAAACACTAGCTCACGGACATGTTTCTGCCTACGCGATGTCATCAGCGTGATTCTTGGTGTGTTTTCTCCACCTAACACCGCTATTTGCCTCGCGGTTTATATCACTCGCTTTCGACACGACGAGCCAGACATCACTTGGGACCGTCTAATACCAAGAAATCAACGGCTGCCGTCTAGAAAGCAACGACAAAAACCGGGTACTGTTCTCCAAGACTGCTTAATACAAGATGATGTGCATAGGTGTAAATGATTCCTACAGGCATACCATGATGTATTAAAAACACATCAGAAAACGCTTAGAAACTAGCGCTGCCAAAAATCGTCTCTTTCAAGAACTGGATATCCGCCCAGCGCACTACCTGATTCCGGGTTAACCGAGTAACCGGTTCTAGAACCGTTTTTGGGTACCTGAAACCAAATACTCAATATCGGATAGTACCGATACTAAAAATTTCGAGTGTCCGCGTATCCGGCTTCGAGCAACAACCTTGCTAGAAACCACAGTATTGAGCTAAAGAGCAGTAGGATCAACTTATTTGTATTTTTCATTTGCGCATGTTCGACTGGGGACGCACAGGCCCACATAGGGAAGTACTGGCTCATTGTCCATATCGATATAATCGCAATTATTGTTGTGCATATTGCATGTAGTTGGCAGGTCTGCAGTTATAAGCAGAAAAATAAATATTTATAAAAAAATCTAAAGAGAAAGTATTCGGATAAGTTGTCATTCAAGCAATTCGAAAACCAGATTAGTTACTTTAGCTCCAGCTGTTGTGGAAAGTATTCCAATATGCAGCTCCAGTGCTAATCCTGAAATTGTAGTCTCGAATGTATCTGCTCAAAAAGGTTTGTATGAATTATTGCTAATTGTTATTTCCTTTTTCAGGTTCCTTTACGTTAAGTACTCCACATTCAAAAAAAAAAAAAAAAAATTGAGGGAAGCGATAAGAAAACTGTGGCTAAAAGACAAGAAACTAAGAAACAGAACAATGGTTTTCAAGAAATTATGAAAGAAGACTCCAAATTGGGAGGCTTTCTAAAAAAGCAATTGGAACTAAAAAAAATACAAAACCAATTGTATTCCAATGAATACAAGTTGCCAACAATGCCCCAAAAGCTACAATTTTTTTGCAAAAACATTTCGCTTTCTCTCTAAAACAAACAGCTGATACAGCCAATACAGCCTGGCTTGAATGAATTTGTTTTTTTGTTTGTATCTTGTGTGTAGACGAAATGTCACTAAAGCATAACATATCACAAGATGGAGTAGTGGGGTTTCATGGGGTACATGACAAAAAGGTTTTTAAAGCAGGAAATTACGCTCTTGTGCTAATGTTACGAGATATAAATTTATTTGGAAACAGCATATAGCATAATTACTGTTATGAAAATTCCACTCGTCTCACTGAAGATCTCACAGAATGCATACGGAAAGTGCATTGTATAAATCTAAAAGTTCGCATAGTGGTATCTGACAAAGGGTATAATTTCTATAAACTTACGAGTTTAGTGAATTCTCTGGAAAAATCATATAAAGAAATATGGTTTTTCCATGGTAGATGGGTCCAAAATTTGTTATTTATTTAAGCCTACTCGTAACGACTTTTTTTTAATATACGTTTCAAATGGGAGGGTCATTAACAATTCATAAAGTTTTAAATCAGAACTGGTTTGAAAACTTTTTTGGAAAAGTACGAGAATCCCAATATGTGTTTAATTTCTTAGAACCCTCAAAATATTGTTCTGTTTAGATTTGTTAGAGCAATCACAGGAACAAACTCTGTGGAGGCATTCGACAATATATTAATTAATTTAAACCCAGCACAAGCAAGAAAATATGAAGTAAGCTTCTAGAAACCTACACAACGATTTTCCTAAAGAGTATTTTCTTCATTTGTTCGTACAAGAATATTTTATACACTGATATTCTTAAACAAAGAAGTGCAAGAACTGAAACCAAAAAAACAACAATTAGAACCGGAAATTAAGTGTAATTCAATATTTGTAAATTTAAAATTGTTAATTTTCAAATTTAAATAAATGAAAATACAGAAAAATAATGAGTTTGTGTCTTTATCTTTCCTCCGTAGTCATTTTTAAAATAAACTGAATGATAGGACCGTTTCTAGTACCTAGAGTCTCTTAAAGCATGTTTCAGGAGGTCTGTTCTACTACCTGGAACCCTTCCCACTACAGGTTTAATAATAAAAAAAAATTGACTGAAATTCGGGGATAAACAAGCCTTTGTCACAGTAATACGCACTGTGACAAAGGCTTGTTCAACTTATTACTGAATTGGTACAGAATGCAATTTTTCAGCTTTCTAAAGCAGCTACTTCTAAATTGTTTAGCTTTAGTTACTCTAAAAAATAAGTTAGATGTGATATTTTTTCAATTAAAAAATTTTTAGTCAGGCCCTCTCGTTTGTGTTTATATGTCTCGGTAAAACGCGCATGACTGACTGTGGGCAAATCGCTTATTTTGTTACTGTGAAAGAAGTAATCCTACTGCTTCTTTAGCTGTATATTGTACAAGAAACGATAACCAAAGAATAGTGCTTCCTCATGGTATTGATGGAATCGCTCACTGTCTGTGGAGTCATATGCAGATACCCATAGCGCTCCTGCGACAGATGGCTTGGGAAACAGTACGCTATTCTTTATTGTTGTTCTCTAGACGGCAGAGAGGTATTTCTTGACACAAGAAATGCCTGGCACGTTACTTTGAAGCAAAGTGATATAAACCGGGAAGCAAATAGCGGTGTCAGGTGGAGAAAACACGCTCGGACAAGGTAATGAGGCGGGATAGATAGAAACATGTCCGTGGGATAGTGTTTTTTCTTCTCCTCGCATTGCTTTTTGCCCTGACTAATTCAATTAAAATCAAAAGGAAGCTACATTAGCATTATTTTTTGGTTATTGTTTCTGTAGGTGTTTTCTGATGTGCTATTATCAACAACTAGGTTCCACTCTCATTCTGCACTTGATGCATTGCTATTCCGCGTTCGGCTTGTCGTCTAACCAAGGTCGAAATATAGGTAACGTGGAGGGATAGTGAGTGCCTTCCTTATGGACGCCTTCGGTTTCTAGCGACCTTAAAGGGTAAGTAGCCATCGTAATGGGTAACTGGAGTTTGACTTCCTTTTCAAAGCTCTTTGGTTCGATTATAAACTGTAAAAACGATTTTAGACTTAAATATTGCACCGTATAAAACATATCTCCTAATTAAATAAAAAAAAAATAAATTTATATTTTCAACAGAATTAATTCTACTTACGTAAACGTCATACTGGATCTTAATCAAATGGCAACCTCTTAAATTCGTTGGAGGTAAAGGAGGTACGTATAATTGTTCATTGGTCCATTCATCTCTTTCACCCGGTTTTATTTTTCCCCTTGTCAAAGATGCTAATTCTCGTCTTTCCGATTGCACAACTTTACCTCTGGCCATGTATATTATAGTTTCGGTTAACGCTGCACGAGTACTCTTTATCGTAACTCTGCTCTTATTGTGAAGACTTGCAGAGACACCTGTGAATGGCGAACAACGTTCATAGTATTCAACCGGCCGTTGGCCGTTCAACCTTATGCAGTATGTATTACCACTCCTAAAAACGAGGCTATTTCAAACCGATCATACCTATGCTTTCTCCTGGAACGTATCCTCCTCTATCCAATGTCACTCTGCACGCTACCGGTCCAGATCCAACACAAGTAACTCCGAGCTTGTGTTCTATTTCACATTGAAATGCTTGCTGCACAGAAGGCTTCTCTTATCATAACTTTACATTCACTAATAGAGAAAGGTTTATATATTTACCCCTAATGATGATGGTTCTAAATTAAGATCTATCGGATTCATGACTATAAATACTTGTTGATTTTTGTGTGTAAGTCCATTGGGTTCCCTGAGTGCTGTTTTGCAGTAATACTGTATCCACCCATGCTTACCAAGAAATGTGGAAGGTAATCCTAGGGGCAAACCTAATTTAAATGGAAAACTGTGAATGCCGGGTGATAACACTGACGGTCCTTGACCTGTAATGAAAAGGGTGTTGCATTTTTAGATTTACGGCGTTTCACAACGTAGCTACTAACCCGGCTCTCCCAATAGCCTCATTCTAAAATCTATGTAACTTTCTCTGTCGTATACTCTCTCTTGACGTGGTGTGCGAACTCGAACCACCCCTTCACCAACCACATGAAAGTGCAAACCTGTACAAAATAAATGAAATATTTTTAGCCATTGCATTACAGATGCAGCAGCTTGTATAAGTTAATGCAATATAAATAAATGCAATATATTTTCTGTTTATTATTGGAGAGATTGTAAGGAGCAGTAAGCTCAATAAAAGCGTTACTTGCTGTCGCAAGGATTTGAAAACATATTCACTTAAAGTGTTTTAAATATTCGAAAACTCAAAAGATATTTTCCGAAGATAATCTTCTAAGAATTAAGTTTTACCAAACTGTAATGGGAAATTGAGTTTCATTAGAAATATTGTTTTCACTGATAAGCATAGAGGCGACGTTCGGTGGGACCAATCGTCGAACGGTTATATGCAGTACCGTAAATAAATTTAAAAGTTCAGCTTTGATAATCGTCAAACGCGTTTTCTATAGAATAATAACAGAAATTAACTATGATGCACTTTTCTAAATTAGTCGTTGTAAATTGGTTTCGTTGGTAAGTTAATATGTTTTTAAATCTAACGAAAGATCTTTCCACGTCACATGAAGGGACCAATGCGAAATGGAAGTATGCTATTAAATCCTTATATTTTAAACATTTTTCACGTAATACCGCAGTAATTTTGTTTCGTGTCTTTTCCCTACTTGATCCTTCTATCTTTTTAAATTATTGGCCAATGAAATTTTGAAGAGATTCTACTAATATTAAAATTTTATTTTGTAGCAACTTAATCGTTTTCGTTACGTTCAAGAAATGTGTTTGTGCTATCCGGCTCGAAGAACCAGATGTTTGTGCGTGGACTGTATTTGTTGTTTTGTTGTGCTTTGCGAATGAATTTTACACCTTACTATGCCTATTTGTTACGTAAACTACACTGGTGCTTGTTTTGTTACTATTTTTATTGCATGATATCTCTTGCGTTGTTTCTTGCGATATGTACAGCTAGTGCCAATAGTTCCAAAATATAACGGGAAATTATATGGCGCGAAATTAAAATATTATTACATCAAACATGCCGCCCCCTTGGCAGGTTGTACCCGACAATAATACAAAAATATAAAATATTACAAATACGGGGGATGATCGAAAAATCAAATATAGTACAATGAACGTTATAGAGCACTTTCCACTGGTAGAATACAAACTTTATTTACAGCTCTTTTAAAAATTCCACCACTGGTTTTAATCTCTACCACTCTTACGACACTATCGTTTCCTGGAAACAGCCGAGTAATTCGTCCCATTTACCATAACATCGGCGATAAATTGTCTTCCTTTAGCAGAACTAAAGCACCTTCCAAGGAGATTGACTTGCTTCCAAGTTGCCATTTGGATCGTTGCTGTAAAGTATGTAGATAGTCACCAGACCAACGTTTCCAAAAATGTTGGGCTAACAGCTGCACATGGTGGTAGTTTGACCGTAGCGAAAAATTTTCCTTTGGAGGCGTTTCTGGAATGGCTTGTAGACTACCCCCAATCAAGAAATGTCCAGGTGTCAAGGCTGCATAGTCTTCTGGATCGTCAGTGAGAGGAATTAATGGTCGGGAATTGAGAATGGATTCTATTTGGATTAAAAGTGTATTAAACTGTTCCTATGTTAACGAGGTATTTTTTAAAACGCGAGAGAGATGGTATTTTGTCAGTTTAACGACAGATTCCCACAAACCACCCATATGTATGAAGAGTACTTCGATATGATTTCATTAATATTGGTTGTAGGTTCCACACTAGTTGTAATTGTCAATGCGAATGTAGTGGGCCAACAATTTGGTTCGAGTGATAACCACTTAGGACCATCAAACCATAACTGAAATAACATCTGCTGTATTCTCACGAGATGGTACATAACGCCATTGCGATATATTTGAAGAACTTTGGATTTTTGCAACTCGATTGGCTGTAAAAGTTTTCAACCGATTTGATTCAATAGCCATCCAGGATAATACAATTGTTGAGTCACACCAAAACATGATATTGTTAATTTTCAAATTAAATGTCATTGAAACCTTTCGACACAATTGCACTGCTAGAACTGCCCCACACAATTCCAGTCGTGGTAGTGATAATACCTTCAGTGGCGCGACGCGGGATTTGGAACAGCCGAGCATAACGTGAACTTTATGCTGTTGATCTGTAGACCTAACAAAAAGGCATGCTCCATAAGCCTTCTCCGAAGCATCGCTGAAGACGTGAATATCGATGGATATCCTATTGTCTATAATTATTTGCCGAGGGATTTGTAATTCATTCAGTGATTGGATGTGTTTATAAAATTTAGACCATATTAACTCTAATTTTTGATTGATGTCGCTGATATTGTTGAATTACTATTACTATAATTACTAATGATATCTTTAGTTTTGGATATTTCCACATAAAACAAGTCTTCGAACTCTAACCTCTCCGATTCTTGATCCGTAGACAAATCTAGTGCTTCAATTTGGCTTTGTATATCATCAAAACTGCTGAAACATGTTTCTAAATTTTGCATACGCGTAGTAAGTTCGGTAATTCTAGTATGATTACTAGTTTCTAAAATGAACTTTGAAAAGCGTGCGAGTTGAGCTTTTAATTGCCCTCTACGTATTTTTAATGCTTTTATTTGTTCTTCTGCCATAACGAAGAAAATACCATACAAAAGTTGTACACAAATGCGATGTGAATTCCTAAAAGTTTACTGAAAATAACTAGCGATTGACTGAGTTAAATTAACAAGCACGTGTTCGATGATTGGAAAAAGGCGGGAATGCAAAATGTGTGGTTAGGACGAGAAATTCTATGAATGTGTGGATAAAGTGATATGTATGAATGATGGAACTCACTGATATCCGTTTTCCTGCCTCTCTTGTTGCGTCGTTTGTTGTAAGGTGCCGAAAAGGCTGCTATCCGGGTCGATTGGACCAAAATGTTTGTGCTATCCCGCTCGAAGAACCAGATGTTTGTGCGTGGGCTGTATTTGTTGTGCTTTGCGAATGAATTTTACACCTTACTATGCCTATTTGTTATGTAAACTACACTGGTGCTTGTTTTGTTACTATTTTTACTGCATTATATCTCTTGCGTTGTTTCTTGCGATATGTACAGTTACTACATTACAACTACATGAAAAACGTTACAACTAGCGCCAATAGTTCCAAAATATAACGGGAAATTAATGGCGCGAAACTCAAATATTACATTATTACATTACACCAAACAAAATGAATTCTAATTGTTCAACCTAATTTTCATTTACAATTAATGATTGTAGTGTTGTAACACTGGCAACATCTTGTTTTAACTTTCATACAAAAGGCTTTAAAATATGAGTTTTATGCATAAAGAAAATGCTTCTAACTGTGTACACCATCGTGTTACTATAGATTCTCGCGGAAAATATTTCGACATATTTTTTATATAGTTGGTGCTTTTAGCAAAATTTAAATGAGTTAATGAACATTAGAAAATTCTTCAGGAACGACTTCAGCAATGCGATGTATTCCATGCACTACACGTGTTAAGTGTAACATATTAGGAAAACATATTTTAAGAGCGTTTTCTGTTTTTAACATTACACTTGGAAAATTCGGAAAAAATAGTAAAACCTTTAAACAATCGTCACTAGACACTGTTAATAGTAATCTCGCTAACATGTAATCTAATTTTTGTGGCTACTAAAAATGATATGCGAAGATTTTTTTGAGTGCAACGTGCCAACAGTTACATGAACAACGCATTTTCCTGTAGAGTCTGTTGTTTCATCTGCGCTTATCCAAAGACCATATTCTCCTAGTTTTGATCAGATTTTATTTATCTTTTTCTCGAATTGCTTAGGTATGTAATACTTTACGTACTTAAGCTTATTTTATTTGGTGTATTTCTTCAAAAATCCACGAACAAGTCGATCCCGTAATTTATCTAGTAGGATATTGGCACCAACAAAAGCTCCACATAAATTTTATTAGGTATTCAGTATGCCTCGTACTTTTTAGATGCCGTTCAATTATATATTTGCTCCTGAAACATAATTTCAGAGAGCAAATTACGTAAAGTACTTCTACACTCAACGTCTCTACTGATGTCATTTTTTTACATTACAAGGAAAGCAGTTCTTCTGTTGTGCGCGGTAAATATTTCCTAAACACACCCAGTACCCTCAGGAACTGAAAGTCTGGATGGGCATCGTAGGTGACCATCTACTAAAACTGTTCTTCATTGATGGTTCCTTACACACCAAAAAATATCTAGATTTGTGCTAAAACTAAATAGTTCCTGTTATTAAAGATACTGTGTGGTCCCAACAGGATGGTTACACTCAGAGCGATCAATTCTTGTTGAATACTTTTCCAAACGTTCGTTGGCCTCCACTATCTCTCAACCTATCTCCAAATATTTTTTTTGTGGGAATTCATAACACAAAGTACAGTACACAATTCTTTTTTCAAAAATATTAGGGATTTTCGACGTGCATCTATGCAGATTCTATCGACATTAAAATAAGAAAAAAAGAACTAAACGAGATCTGATCAAACTGGGCGGTAGACCATGAAGTGCCTACGCACAAAGTTGCCTCCGTGAATAAACTAAAAAAATAGCTATTGGAAAATATTGTAGAAGTTATAAATGACGTTCTTCTACATAAGAGAATGTCAGAATGCCGTTTTGAAATGCATAATTTAAATTGTGTGCCTTCAATTTGGGAATCAAATACAATACTCTTAGATATTAAATTCTGAAGGTTATAGATCACCGATTAACGAATGACCGTAGGAGTCACGCGCTATAGAGACATTGTAAAGTCTATAGAAAAACATAAAATTAGCTAATGAAGTCTAGGTATGGTAGATTAGACTTGTTTATTTAGTTTTAGATGAAGGAATTTTAGGTTGGGTTTTCACAAAATATACAGACCATCCTTGGAATTTGCCTTGCTAACCTATATTTTGTTGGCAAATAGATTGAGCGCAATAGATATATGGGCAAGAATGAATTATTTTGAATGCTATATTAAATATAACATAATTAGAGTAACTATTTATGCAAATAAGATTTAGTCGTATTAACTATGAAGAACGATTCTAAAGTGTGCAAGCTATTTGCTTTTGTTTTTATTTTCTTATTTTGTTGAATGTTGAAATAAATTAAAACTTGTTTGAGTTAGCGATAGGGATTAAAAAATTGGATAACGGACTCGCTCGTTTATTACTAACGAAATGATCGGAGTATAGATTTGGCTCATCAACAATAATTCTTACCAAGAGCGGGTGTGTCGTCCTGTAGTTCAATGAGAACCCGTCCAGTTAAAAATTGTCCAGGAAAATACAGTAAAGATGTATTGTCAAAGAGAATTAGGAATTTTAACAATTTACGAGGCATCGTTCGTATTTCAAGTTCGCGCTCGCTCGTTTTATATTGTTTCTGTTTTAATACACAACACTCAATTATAATGGCTGCTATTACTATTGATGGAACACTAAGTCACCATATTCGGTTACCTGAGATCGTCTGTGGCAAGCAAGACCACTTTCGCTGTTGTAAAGGAAAGAGGGGGCCCTCCGGCCCCACTTCCTGCTTCTTCCCAGCACAGCATAGGTAGAATACGTTTTGTTTTTTCTTATAGTAACACCTACGCAGATGACATAGACACATCATTACTTAGAGTAGATATTGGCACTAAACGGTGAAAGTGACGCTATTATGTAAAGTGATTAATATTCATAGCAAGAACGGAATCTAGTGGAATTGCATTAAATTTTGTTACGGTCTCAGGGTTTCCTAAGACGTTTGTACGTAAAAGTAAACGCATTATTGATTTTGTAAAAGGATAAAAGGGTAATGGAAAAAAATATATGTAGGAGTATATTGACACGGCGATAGTACGCCTTGTAAAAATGTCTCGATCCCAATGGATTCCCAATGGAGTTTGTATTTATATTGGCATATGCAATTATGTAAGAAGAAAAATCGTCTGTCGAAATGCACTGATATATTAGCAGACAAAAAAAAAAACTAGATATTCAAAAGTGAACGCTCCTGGCATAAGGTCCCCGTGATGTAGTAGTTAGTGTGCCCGTTCGATAAACGCGAGATGTCAGGTTCGATTCTTTACTGGAACCAGGTTTTTTCAGATACTTAATTACGTCGGAAATTCAAAGGAAATCACGGTATACGAGGGGAGTTCCATAAATATCTAGCCCTGGTAAAGAAAAAAAAAAACATTATTATGTGCAAAATTCGTTTTATTTCTCGATACACTCTTATTCTTTCATATTAGTTCTAAAAAATACGATTTCTCCAACCCTTACGTACTGAGCTTGATATTAACGTTAACGATCTGGAGATTTTACATTTTTCATTTTCATTATTTAGGTCATTTTGTTGGTGCGGACAATTGATGAAAGGGGTGTCCTGACTGCGCTGGTGGAGCATTTGCGCCTTGCAATGGGTGAATGCTACCACTTGGTAAGATTAGCTGTCAACATCTGCAAATATAGATTATGTAATATAGACTATATACTTCCGAATACTAACAATGATGATTATGACGTCTTCATCGAGGCACTGGGGCTGGTTTTACTAGAGGAAACAGTATTGGTACTTGGTAATTTTAACGCACTAAATTTTCACCTTAATGAACCAAATGATTCAAGAATAACAGCTTTAGTTTTAGATTTTGATCAGAAATTAAACGCTTCATTAAGCTCAAAGATTATTGTTATAAAAGATGTTGTCAACTTCCGAATAACCTCGATACAAACGTGCTTGATCTTGAATTCTTCAACTCTATTCGAGCTCTACAACATCAGACTGTAGCGAACAAAATTAATGAAGTAATCGCTGCTGTAAAAAACGCCATCGACAATTTAGATTGCCAAATGAACGAAGTGTTTCATCACTCATCAGTAGTACTTGATTGAAATAATGAAAGTCAACAGCGACAATAACTAAAAGCTACCCTACCTTAAAAGACACCTTTGGATTCGTCGAGACCTGCTGCCACTGAGTCTGACATGCGATAGTAATCTTATTCAAGAAACTTAAAACAAAGTGATATCTGTTTAATAATCTATTAACTCGCATTTATTTAGATGTAAGTTAGTTGCTAACAGCATATATTATATACAAGTTTCAGGAACTCGTACTTAAATAGCTAAGTATCTAACGGAGAAGAATATTATTGCGGGAACATTGAGAACATTGCTGAATGAAACTAAAGAATATAACGTGCGACTTTTTATATATTGAACGAAACTACAAAAGACTAATCGTTAAAATTTTCATTTTCATGTTAGTGGTTATCACAAATATGAACGTATTCGGTTAATTTCAACTTATTTCCTAAGAAAAATATTGCACCAACAGTATCTATAATATTAGATTCGTATAAGTAAACTAACGTATGCGCCGATAAAATCTAACATAATATTTATCACAAAATTTACAATTTTTAGATCGGTAATTCTTTTATAGTAAAGGAGGGCATTAAAACGTATCACTTAAGAAATATAGATGATGTATTGTATTAATATGGTATCAGTTTTAGTGCTAACTATATGACTAGACACCATGCATGGTCTAGAAGGACGTTGTATGATCCCATGTTATTCATCATGATCTTTATCTTCTTAGATCGACAGACTTTTGGTCCTCTTTTTGCAGCTAAAAGATATCCAATTGTAAGAAACGTATCGGCGAAGAGACCGTTACCCAAATGTGTAAATTGGATCGGCTCATCTACATGGACCCTAAGGATCACTACTTCCTCTCTCTGTAAAATATTAATTGTATTATATACATATTATTATACATTATTATAATGAGCTTGATTATACTGATATACAATTAATACATAGATACATATTATTATGTGAAGTTATTAAAACAAATACTAAGTGCGTCTATTCTACACAAAAAAGGAACCTTGGTTTGTTCGTTAAATGACATGAGATCTAAGCAAAGAGAAAACTATAAAAGCATTATTTACAATTAACTTAGCAGTGCATGTCTAGATCTAATAAGCCCACATACGTATTAGCACTTGTTGACGTATTCACTGTAGGGTTAAAACCTTCGGTATATCCTCGGATTCATGCACGGATATGCAAGACAGGCAGAAAATTATGGACTTTGGAATTTCATCTTTTGGGGTTCAGTCATGTTGAAATAGTATTTTATGGCATAATTTTATTGCTGAAAAATCAAGCAAATCTTGTTTTTAATTAAATTAAATTACTCGACTTTGATAAGGTTCTCTTCTGTTAAATGTAGTATTAACTTTTATTATATAGATGGTGTTTTATCATATGTTGTTTTTCAAATATATGTGCAACGGGATGCTAGCTTGAACTAAACATTATATATACATATTGAAACTTAACAAACATAAATATCTATAATTTCAGATACCTACAACCAACAAGATCGAAGCTTAACATTATTCGAGTTAGGTATTAATAGCTTAAAGCAGGATATCTTACATTGAATTGGGTCTCCTATTATATAAATGTCCACGTCTCATAATTTCTACGACTATTTCACCGTATTTGATATTCTTAAAAGCTTGTATTGCTTCCTCATGTGTTAAACCCCTGAAATTGTTACCATTGACGGATAAAATTTCATCACCTATGATAACAAAGTAAGCGCAAACTTAGTACATACATATCAACAATCGTTACCCTCTTTCAATACACCTCCTTCTGCAGCTTGTCCCTGGTTAAAGATCGTTTTCACATAAATACCGATAGCGCCCCGTGGTGAATCGGTACCTCCCACGATAGAAAATCCAAGGGATTTCATACCGGTTCCCTTTTTGAATGTCGCAATTACTAATCGATGGGAATTTACCAAAGGATTACCTTTGCAAGACATTGTGCTGTATTTTCTAATGTTAGGTACGTCAGATTTGCAGGAAAATTTTAGCATTCCGGACGTTTCATTAGGTGTAGTTTCTGAATGTGGAGATCGAGCTAAGGTATTAAATGTAATCGATGAACCGTCCATGTTTGTGGATTTTTCAACGGACGTTAGTTTACTTTTGCTAGAATGAGGGACGAACGGTTGCTTCCTAATTAATGTTCTATCGTTGTCCGTGTTCTTCAAGTTGTACGATTTGTTACTCGAACGCGTGTGGCCAGAACGAGGTACGCATTCACGGCTCTCGGTTAGGGTCGCCGTTCTTTTAGCGTCTTGTTCGAAAACACCGCGCTGCGTATACTTATGGGGAAATTCTAGCCTGGTGGATTCCACTTCTTTTGGATTCAAACAATTCCTCGCAATTATTATTTCCACCTCGCCATTAACAGGAGAGAGCAAGTTTCTAGCTGTAACTAACGAAACCCCTCGAAGTCGTGTTCCGTTCAGTTTAACGATTTCATCGCCGACGAATAGAGATCCGTTCCTGAAACAAATAGCCGGCGTCAATGAACAGAGGTTGAGACTCCTGTGGAGCTGAGGCCGATTGGCATTTCTTTCATACGTTTCGTTCCCGACTGCGAGTTATTATATAACGCGGTAGCTAGGACTAAGACCTCCGTGTCTCGAAACCCAATAGTATGTTCTCCTTTTTTGATCTGATGATTACTTCGCACTCGCCGGCGAGGACGCTCTCTGTACACGAAGGGTACGGCGACAACTCTACAGCCCAGGAACTCAACCTTGGTTTAATACAATACGTGAATAGTTAGTTGTTAAAAACGTCAAATACGTACTGTACGCGCCACAAGTGATGGGGAGCAATGGGGATGCGCCGCAGTCGCTTTTAGAAACACGCAGTAGTACTTAAGTAGTAATTACAGTATACTTATTAGTGGCGGCTCAAAATGATTTTATTAGAAGATGAAAAGGTAATAAACGCTTAAATCCGAAAAATCGTTTTTGAAGTACACAATTATTTTTGTAAACATAAAAGCAGTTCAGTAACAATAAGCGAGATAAAGCAATCTGTGTGTCTGTGTGAATAATCGAAGGTATAGTTAAAGTAGGAAATGCAGCAAGAAATTCTCATGAAAAAATATTTAAGTCCTGGTGAGAAAAAACCAAACCCAAAAATGTCACAAGCTTACCGGAGTATCAAATAAAGATGGTGTGAGACGAAATTTGTAATTTTCATACAACAGACGAGCGGCATGTTACGGTATGGGCTCTACGCCAGAAGATGCAAGACAAATTCCGTAGTAACACAGATAGTTGACTGACAGTTGGCTTTGGATCAGCATAATCAGTTAAGCGTCGGTCGACAATTGGAAGATGATAATCAAACTACGCTTGACAGTAAACACTTGAGTGACATGTCGATGTCGAACCAATTTTATCGGTGCAGCGTCGGTTGCCAAGCGTTGTAAACATGTGACATCACGCTCGACAGACAACAGAGAGCAAATTTACAGGGAATGTTCGTTAAAAGTCGGTGCACGTCAAAAGTAGACAAAAATCCCAGAAATCAGATAAGTATGCGAGAACGTTGCAAGCCAATGTTCGACCAAAAGTGTAAAATGTTCACATTTTCGCGTAACCCGGACATCGCTGCCAACCTCGAGCCAAGCTATCCGTGTTCGGGAGCCAACGTTGTGCCAACCGTCTGTGCTACTAGAGCTAAATTACTCATTCTTTACATGTTTGCATATTTCTATGAATTTGCTCCCACCGGTCGCAATCTCTCGTGGTGCGTACAGTATGTCGACAGTAAGCCTACATAAATTAGTACACTTTCCGTGCGCTTCACGAAATTAGCAGAGACTAGACAGACTCGTGTTTTCTCGACTCTCGGGGAAACCAGTAGGCAATACAAACCCATTCTTATGAGATGAATAAACTAGTCTCTGCTAATTTCGTGAAGCGCAATTCGTTTCTGCAGGTTCAGTCGATAGTTACCTTGCTGCGGCTGAAGCTGGCGCGATATCCGTAATAATGTATCGCTTCGAGTTAACGTGTAAAATTTCACTGTGCGCTATAGATAGCCCTATATCTTCCGGATTTTCGACTCGACGAAGGCGAACGCACTTAAATTCTCTTTCGTGTTTAGTCTTGCAGCGCAAGCTTTCCCTAATTTGAGACCTACTTGTAGGCAACGAAATAGCCGATTTAAACTCCAAACTTAGATTATCCAGTTTCTCCTTAACATTTTTGCTCAGTCCATTTAGCGATTTTTTGGTTTTTGTTATGTTATCGCAATGTTTTTCCGAATTCTTTCCGTTTGGATTTTTGGTTTTTTTCGGTATAGGCGAAAACAGTGTATACTGCGATTCCTGGCTAGGGTTTATATTTTGGCGGCTTACGTTGTCGGAACTGCCCGATCGTGCGCTCTTCTCGGATTTTAAAGATTCTCTAGGAGAATCTATAGGGGCTCTCGTCGAATCGCTCGCGTAACCGCTTTCGTCCGATTTCGCCAGTAACGTAGGCGAGAGTGCGATCGAAATTTCGGACAACGACGACGTCTTTTTCGAATTGCAAAGTAGTTCGGTTAAGCTCGATAGGCTTCCGGAAGATGTAGATCTTTCTGTTCGCGGATCGCAGACGTTGTCCGATTTTGAAGACGATCTCAGAGAAAAGAGATTCTTAACGCTCTTAAATTTTCCTCTGGTTTTGTGATTTTGCCGATCCTCGGAGACCGTTGCTAACTTTTTGCTATTGCGTGAATTCTCTTCGTCATTTTCAACAAATTCTCTTAAAAGTTGCTTAAGTTCTTCGCGAGTCGGTTGAATTATGGACAAATAATCTATCAGCTGCTTTTCTGTTAGTTCGATATTATCCACTATAGTTTTGTAGCGTTCTTTCGCTCGTATCGTTTGTTTTTGACTTTGACGTTCTGTTCGTGTCTGTTCGTTTTCGGTATCGGAATTCTTTTCCGAATATCTATCGGATCGTGAAAAAAGGCTTTTCAGGGATTCGACGCGGGAAATCTTTTTAAATGTCGATTGCGGAATCGATGCTGCATCGTTATGAAATAAAATTGATGTTGGCTGCTGATTCGGTGTCCAATTCTTTCGTTTGCCGGACGCCAAAGATAACATCTCAGATGAATCACCTCGTTTTATTTTTTCCCATTTTTCTCCTACTTTTTTCCCCCAAGTCACCAAATCTTAAACAATCACAGAATCCAACTATAACTAAAGAATAATAATCAGTATTTGTTTGCTTTAAATGTATAAGTTCCTAGACGATCTTGTCGTCAAGAGATTACCTACCATGAAACAAAACATTTTGGAACATCTTGGAATTTTGCTTAAAAATGCGAAATATCAAAGTGCAATTTTACTAGTCTGTGCAGGAACAACGCTGGTATCTTTGGCGCTTCTCTGCAAATAGCTAGCACTGCGCTCTTCCTTCCCCCCACCCTTTGTTAAAGCTGCAGAGTCATAACAAAATAAAAACCAAAATGTTGGAATTTTTAAGTAGTTTTAATTCTCAATAAACATACATACATTAATATATAATATTTATAGCGTTTAAATTAAAATAAAATAGGAAGTTTAACATATTTGTGCGCCTTTACTAAAAAATAAACATAAATGTAAACGGTGAAGTGTTATTCTTCTTGCTTTGGCATTGACAAAATGGTTAATATTTATTCAGTGTTTATTTGATCGCAAAGGTCATTTTCAATCGCAACTATTGATAAGCCAACTAGCTGTTCTTGCGATAATAGTGATCGAAGATATGTTTTTACGAATTTTAATTTGGAAAAAGATCTTTCTCCATTGGTAACTGTAACTGGTTATGTTAATAAAATTATTATTCTTATACATATGTATATTTACATGTGATGTTTCTGAATTATTTCCATATATATAATTGATTCACTGGATATTATATCTTTTTCTTCTGCATCTTTTAAACACGATGTTTCATCATTTAAATCTGATAAATTGTTTAAATCATACAGAAATTAAAAATACTTATGGTAACTCAACGTGTAAACGACGCCAGAAGCGAAACTACCGGAGAAGGAGCCCATTGATCATGGTAACTCAGCATGTGAACCACGCCAGCGGCGAAAATCAACTGCGGGATACAATAAATTTCTTGAATTATTCCAAAAAATGTTATGGTTTCCCTATTCATTTTCACAGCGTCGTTAACAACTAAGTTGAGGGAGTGTGCGGAGCATGAAGTAAAGAGTGCTTACGAAGTGTTTAATAGGTATTGCCAGTTTACTAAAAGAACGTGAAGATATATCAATGAAAAACATATTTGACATTTGATAAACATTTTGATGAGTAGCAACATGTAAAGACATCCCTTTTATAAATGAACCGTCCGACCATATCCGTTAACCCTGCTGCAACGCCCGTTACATGATGTACCCCTATGCGACGCTTACCTCGCTTGCCTAGCTCTCGTTGATGAAATTTATGTTGTTTTGTGGTTTCAGTTAGAAGTATGCACATTGCGCATAGAATGCCTTTGGACAGATTAAATTTAAATACTCACTAGACTTGGACACGGGAGACACATTGTAATTTGCGTTCCTTTCAGCTACGGTCGGATTATCTAAAGAATCATCTAACAAACATAGACTAACTAGTTGCGGATTGGGATCTGAACATCGCCGTTTAAACAATCGCATTATTTCTTATGGCCGCACCGCAAATCTAAAAGAAAGATTAAGTTAATTAAGAACTAACAAACACATCTGTAAATTAATAAGTGTAATTTAAGAGCAACGACTGACGGTAGTGACAAAATTTATTCAACGATAGCGGATGACTTTTAGTTGCTTTCATTAATTCACTTTTGAAAAAAAGATATTGCCGATCGCTGCACTTACTGAAACATCCGGTAACTACATGCATTCGCTTAATTTAGCGTCGCTCATCTTGGGGAGGTGTGTATACCGCATAAATATGTCGACTCAAGCAGCGAATTCTTAATTGTTTTTAGCAATTTACAAGCGCAATATATAATAATATGAAATATAACACCTAAACGAGTTCGGAGATTTTTCATGTAATTTTGTACCTACGTATGTATTTAATAAAATCACACTTAAACAACAATCTAATACGTGGGCAACTTACATATGCCTGCACCTTTAGACGGATCTAGATTAAGATAAGTAGAAGAAGTGTATAATTTAAAACTACGAATTGTCGCTAAATCAATAGCAATATACGATCAATACTTTTCATCGACTTTTAATTTTTACAGAGAATAACGTAGTATGGTTTGAAGAAGTTCGTTTCTGCATGAAACCTTGGCCCAATTGAACTTTCATAAAATGAGCAAAAGGAAAATGTGACTGTTGTTTGGAAAGGAATGCAATGGCGTTAGAAGTATTAGTTATTATTGTTGTCGCAAATCTCCAAAAAGAATTAATTTAAGAGGGTGTACTTTTTTTTACACAGTAACGTGTAAGTTAAGCCGATGCACATCTAGGATAACAGCACGCAACTCGCACTTTTTTTTCGTAATCGGAACATATCGAACGAAACGTAACGTATAGTATGCTTGTTAAGAATGTATGTTCATATTTACAAGATATAGGTAAATGTATTCGTTTAAAGATGACTAAGTTGTAAATATTTACAATTGTGTTAATGATGATGTTAAAACATCACGCGGGATCGAAATCGATAGAAAAAATTGATTCCGCTACCGTAAAATATCTGTGTAAACAACTTACCTTCGCCTGAAGCTAATGGTCTGTACACATATTGTTATTCATATATGTGTTTCTTTTCCGCCGATAAAACATCGCTTATACACCGTACTCAATGTAAACTATACCTGTTGCCTGTTGCAATACTAAGAATATAACTTAATGTGTTGCTCCACAATTCCCCCGCCAAATCGAGGATCGTTTCAATTCAACACAAGAGATGGCAAAGCCATCATGTTACGTATTATATTCGCACGTGTATACTTACTTACGTATATTAAAGAAAAATAAATTGGCTTATTACTTATCCACCTCCTTATGAATATTTCCCAATGTTTCGATTATTACGAAAAAATCTATAATTGCTATTATTACTCAATTTAATAGCTTCATTGTCAATTATTAACAAATCAATAAATGACGGATTTGATTCGTAGCCGTTTATTTCCTCGTATTTTCATTTTTCACTAAGTAACTATATCATGTAAGTATTCATTTGTAAAGTATAAAGAAATAATAATAAAGCTTATAACGCTACATTATACTTTCAGGATGCGCGATGTAGCAGTTATATTTGTTACTCTAATAGCGTTAGTAAGCCGAAACGCTCTTAAATGCGAATCCTTTAACGTCTTAGGATTATTTCCGTTGCCGATAAAAAGTCACTTCATCTTTTTTCAAAGATTCATGACAGAATTGGCAAACAGAGGTCACCAAGTGTACGTCGTAAGCCATTATCCCGAAAAATATCCCCCGACAAAGTAATCCGGTAACGAATAATCTGCGCTAGTCGCCGTGATAAATTATTCTCTCTTTCAGCTATTACGATATCGACATCAACGGAAGCCTACCACGATCGGTAGGACAATTGTCAGTTCATTCGAAACTTCATCGGGGTATCGTTGGAAAAACAAAGTATATCTTTCGAAGCTGCGGTAGCGAAATATGCGAGCATTTATTTAAACACCGTTCGGTAATCGAGTTAAAAAATTCTTCTCTGAAATTCGACGTGGTTGTCGCAGAATTATACGGAACGGATTGCCTGTTGGGGTTCGCGCATCATTTCGGAGCGCCAATCGTTGGGATCTCCGCCACCGACCTATTGCCATGGGCCGGAGCTAGAATGGGCAATCCGGACAACCCATCGTATGTTCCTAATTATTTTCTTTCCCTTAACGAACAAATGGTGTTGCACGAGAAACTGCAGGCATTCTTTGCGCTCTTCCTCACTAAGATCGGGTACGTTAAGCAAATGTTAGCGTATTGGACTTTCGTTTAAACTGTTGCGCAGCTATTTCTTCTTGTCCACAGCAGCTTCCGAAATTCGAGCCAGAGAGTTCTTTGGTAATCATTTGCCTTCGTTAGAGACGATCGTTTCCAACACAAGTCTATTACTGGTTAATTCCCATATAAGCGTAAACGTACCGCGCCCCATGGTACCAAATGTAGTAGAAGTAGGCGGTTTGCATATAGAACCTTCCGATAGTCTACCGCCGGTAAAGTACCCCGATGAATTCTACCCAAATTTGGTAAAATTTCGTTACAAAATAATCATTTCAGGAGCTGGATGAAATCGTCAGAACTTCATCGGACGGCGTCGTCTACTTTAGTATGGGTACGGTAATCGATTTGAAAACGTTCGAAAGGAATACTCTGCAAAGTATACTGGACGCTCTCTCTAAGTTGCGCCAGACCGTCATTTGGAGCGGAGCCGTTGAAAATGTGACTATTCCCGACAACGTGTTTGTATTTCCTTGGATTAGACAAGTCGACCTACTGTGCGACTCGCGCTTGCACGCGTTCGTCACGAACGGAGGTTTGATGAGTTTGCAAGAAGCCGCTTATTGCGGCGTTCCAATCTTAGGGATATCATTGTTTCCGAATCACAAACGTAACATAAATAAATATGTAAATAGCGGAGCCGGTCTATCGATTGATTACGACGATCTAAGCGAGGAGATAGTCTTAAGTGCATTAAACGATTTGATCGGCAATGCTAGCTACAAGGAAAATGCCCTCGGACTCTCCGAGATATTCAAGACAAGGCCGATGAGTGCGCTAGATACCGCAATCTATTGGACGGAGTACGTCGTGAAATTCGGGGGAGCCCGACATTTGAGAAGCAAAAGCGCAGACTTGGTATGGTTCGAATATTACCTCGTTGATTGTATAGTTATTCTAATGTTACTGATGGGTCTGTGGCTTCTTACGGGGGTAGTAGTCATTCACGTTCTTCAAAATTACATAGACGATATGTGGTTTTATAATGTTATTAAGACGTTGAACAAAGACGATGAACAGACGCAGATCGAACAAGAAAATAAGGATAAATAGGCAGCGGGAACGGATGATGTGCTTAATATTCCTCATTTCACCCATTTATATGATCTGACTATGTAGTGAAAGGGTGTAACGGCTGGATGCTTTTTTTGTTTTAATTATCCCTTTACCTTCTTTTATTATTTCAATAAATAAACTAGTACATGTAAACATTTAATTCGATATATAGCCTTCGCGCAGAATATAACCGTAAGCACTCTGTCGCTACCTACGTGTAAAATGTAAATATGAATACGTAATGCAACTATTTAGCAATCGTAAAGATTTGTATCCGTTATTTGCCATGCAATTCCTTTTAGGTAAGTCGCGTGGAATAACTGCTTCAGATGTAGGAGTATAAATTAATTAACGTAAAAATGTCAACGTGGCTAATTGGTTTCTACATGAAAATCGATCCACGGAGTGCTGATGTCTACAAAATTCCTATTGAACTCAAAAAATAGAATAAAACTTGGTGCATTCGAACAGATATAGAAACTAACGCAATGACTTTTGTTTTGGAAATAATCGTAATGCAATAACTAAACTCAATAGGACTCATACAGAGCAGGAATGGCCAACCCGCGGGTCGCGGTAGTCAACATATCACAAAATACATTTATTTTGAACGATTGAAAAATGACCAGCGGTATGATTGCACGTGTCGATGGCTTTACCTATAATAGATCTAAATCAAAAGTAGTCAATGGGTTAATGTGCATAAAATGTGAACATCATTATCACTTAAACCGTGCTAAATTTGCTAGCGCGAAAATAATTGAAGATAAACTTTTAGATTGTTGCGAAAATGTGCAATTTAAATATGTACTAAATTCGGATGAAATATCTGTTTTTGTTGTCAAAAAAGTATTACATACATACATTGTAACAACTGATACAACGTAGATTTACTATTACACTTCGGAGACAAAACATCAAGCTAAACAATTGAGAGGATCTGGTTACTCAGTTCCGTAAAAAGTCTTGAAATGCAAAAGCAATTGAAGCAACTGAACCACAATTTACTACCACATTCGCCTTATTCTCCAGATATGCCCTCCTCTGACTTCCATTGGTACTCAAACTTAAAAAGCTTTTGGGTGAACAGCGATTTTCGGCAAATGACGAAGTGAAAGCTGCGTTGAGGGCCTTCTTCATCCAGGTCTGATGAAGATGATTTTGGCAATGGGCTAAGAGCAGCGTTTGACTAAATGTTTAGGAGACTACGTTAAACAATAAAAAAAATTCTGTATAACTAAAATTGTTCTTTCACTATTACGTTACGTAATTATCATCCCACCCTCGTACATTAATTCGAAAACAGTTCGTTAGTTAGCTGACTTTAGATTACGTTTAAGTTTTTATAGTGTAGAGAGAGAGAGGAGTCCATCGGATAGGGAAAAACCTAAATGAATAGGAGAATTGTCTCTACCATTAATATCTGCAGTTATGTCCGTTTACTTCATCGGTAAGGCAAAAAGTAGCTTCGTCAGAGAAAAGACATTTATTAAATACTTGAACGGGCGTTTTCTTATAAAAATGTTATGAAGGAAATTAAAAAGAAACAGAAATATTATTGTAAAGAGAAAAAGACGCTCTATCGAATGGTAGAATAAATTTTATTTGAATGTTTTCATTTGAGAAACTTACGCAGACAAACGTAAAATCCAAGTATTCTCAAATGTATCTAACAAACCTTTATACTGAACATAATTTCCCAAAATTAATATTAACGACAATAAATCGCCATAAATCTCCATACTTCCAACTAACCCTGTATTTGTGAATGAAGAACGAGGCTTATTGAGAATATTTTAAAATACAAAAAAAAACTTGTTATTTTATTTTCAGAACCGTCGGTTATTTGCGAGAGCCTTACAAACGCTCATCGTCAACCCGTCTTGGAATATATATTTTTTATATAAAGTTGAAGCCGGCACTTCGCCAAATTATTCTAGTTTGTTTTCGCATATCAAGTCGGCTGTTAAGTAAGTAAATTAATTTCCTGTTTTAGCGTGCTGCTTGAAACATTGAAACTAATTTTATTTATATTTATTAGAAATATTCAAAAATAGATAAATAATAAATAATTTAATTCAGATACATCTAGAATGACGAGAAATATACCTGGCGATACTAGCGCCTGAACTTCTTGACGAAGCCGCTCCGCCACTTTCGTAGAGAAACTATTGCCAATTTTTAATATTGTTTGGCCTTGCTATATACGTATATTCCTCGTTTGCGCTTTTAAGGTAACGGCATAATAACTTGAAGAAAAAAAAACACTTTTACATGTAACTTGTGTGTATGTTTAGTTGCATATATTTAAGGTAACTAATTTTCATCTACTTCTAGCGTGTACATATCGTTAAGCGATAACTTAATATAACACTAGTAACGGTAATGATTATTTGAAAAATGAGTTAATAAAATAGGTTTATCTAGAACACCTTTACAAACGTGATACGGGAGTAGCCATATATGTAATTTAGATTCTCGAGAATCTTCCAACGATGATTATGACATAATTACTTCCTTCTGCTTACAGTTCTTATATCCCCATCTAAGCTTAAACTATTAATTCGCAACTTGTACCTGAAAATAGAATATGAAGTGTGCGTTCCACTTTTTCTCATTTACTTAATAACGGGCGATATCTTGCTTAGGCAGCATTTTATACGTCCTTTTGAAAACTGCCGGTTGCGTCCCCTTATGGCAGATATCCTAACTACATTTCCCGCCAAAAACAATTGTTGGATAGGGTTGGACAGCGTGGAATAGGGAATAGGGATAGGGTCCCATTTATTTAAGTTTGTGATGGTATCAATGGTATAGGTTGGTATCGGTTGGTATAATAGGTGTATTCCCGTATTAAAGCGTGGAACGTGGGTAATTTCTTATTAACCTTAATTATTTATGTTATACGTGAATGCGAGATCATGTCATTCACCATGTGATGTACAGACGGGGATTATTTATGCACAGTAATTGTAGTATGGAGTAGATACATGCTAGTGCATCGTACCAATGGGAAACGTGATACAAATTGTTATAAATTACTAGCAATGGCATGTTTTTGGAAATACGTAAATGATACGTATATTAAAATACCGAACGTGAAAGAAATTGAAAATATTACATTTTATTTAATCGAAATTCGTATCGATACGGTTACATGGACTGTTTCGCATAGATACAATGAATTTTATGATTTACATCAAACCTTGTGCAGCGAGCATGGCGTTTCTAAAGTCTTATTACCTCCAAAAAGGCCCATTGGAAACAAGAGTCCTACGTTTATTGAAAACCGAAGACAAGCTCTGGAAGTATATTTACAAGATATCTTTAGTTACCTTAAGTTTACAATGCCTAGAGTTTTTATTGAATTCTTGGATTTCCACGTTTATGATACGTTTTATTTGCTAAAGAATTTAGCATCTTACTTTTACAGTAATGCAGACAGTATATTGAAATTTGGCAAATCGTATAAGTTTAACCCAGTGGAGGTAAATACTTAACCTTTTTTTCTTTAATGAAACTTTTTCTTTTTTTTTTTGTAGCTATATGCAATAAGCGTTTGTTTTAAAGAACCATTTCCGAATACCGTTGATGCAGATAGTCGATATGATTTGAGCCATGTATTGGATCTGTGTTCTCAGCTACTAACACTTACGATTGAAGGCAATCCACATAAATATCTCTTAAGTAATATCCAACCTGATTTGTTGAAAATTGATTTATCATCATTTAAGGTAATAAACTTCTTTTATCGTTTCTGTTCTTGTTTAATGTTTTTATTTTATTCATCAACCAATTTGTAATTAGGTAAAGTTTTGAAATGTAAAATTTATAACAGGTACCCTATCTTCATCAATTTAAACTATGGTTTTGTTATTTGTATGAAATGATGCAACAACAAAAATTTTATAGGGAGCAGTTCTTTTTTAACTAAACACGAGAGAAAGTCATCAAAAAGAAAGATTGGTAAATTATGTCTCTGTATATATGTATGTACATAGTGTATAGTTATCTATTTCAAATGAATTGGGTGACTTGTTCATCGAGCTTGGGAATCATAGTTTATTGCTACCAATGTTGATTTTTTTTTTCTATACTTTCGGGTGCCACTGTACCAACACTGATTAAATGAACAAATTCAATCTGACTCGATTAAACAATTCAAAGGACAACTACATATCTATCCTATTACAACTTCCGCCATCTTAACATTTTGAAAACTTAAAAGAGCGCTGCACTTTTGGGTCATAATATTTGCTTTATTTTATTTTAATAAACATTTTTCCCTGGGATAACATACTAATCTAGTAGCTAGACGAACTAATTCGACAGGCGATTCTCCCTTTCACTAAGGATCTTCTACGTATGTAGGAAATCAATGTTATTTCACAGAATGAACCTCGCAAAGTAAGCTTGCCAAAGCTAGTTCGTTAATTCCCGACTTTATTATATTTAGGAAATGACAATTTATATTTGCTTAAAGAAATGTTAAATGGGGGACAACTTTGATAAAGAGTATCACTATTCCAGCACGTAATTTGTCAATAATTTATAACAGAAGTTGCGTAGTAATAATTATAATATATAGTTATAATGCTTTTTATGTTTTAGTGTTTGCAAACGCTGATAGTCCAGGAAATGTCTTTAGAAAATATATATAACTTAGGAAATTTAAGAACTAGTTTAAAAGTTCTTAATTTAACGAAAACTAGTACCACTAATTTATCTCAAATTCTCCAGTGTGATATATTACATAAATCGCAAGTTGAAGATAGTCAGGTATGTTGTATAAGTAAGCAAAAGAACTGACGTTCCCCCTTATGGGCTACCGATTATCAATACTACTTTCCACACATCAAAGAACTGACTTTGGGTGTTCTCGGAATCGCAGATAACAAAGAAGACACGTACATCTTCAAATGTAATATTAATCAATGTAACTATTTCGTTGCTAGCTTTGGTACTTGGCTATACTATAGAAAATCTAGGTAAACAGTCGGCTATATTTGATTAAATTTAACATATTCTATGTCATACAACTAATTAATCAATATAGCGGTCCATCTATGCAAACGATTTGCCAAAAATTGCGATATTCCCTTATTTGGTTAAAATATGTACAGTAAAGGTTTATGATCAGCGACCAACATACATACCGACTGAATTTATTTAAGCCAAAAATTATAGCCAAACCGTTTTCCATCTGAGAGTATTGTATTTCACTTCTATTCAGATTTCTTGAACCCTAACCAATGGCCCTAATAACTTTATCTTCATAAACATGACAAAGATCTGCGCCGACTGCTTAACATAATAGAATGACTCGTCACATTGCTTTGATCAATTCCAAGACATATTTTTCTTTAAAATGTTTATAAAGTGTGAAGAATGGTAGGTGAGTTTTTAAAAAACTTCCCATAGTAATTAATTAACCCTCAGTTGTGATACATTTTTTAGAAACTGGACCTTAAAGCTAACTTACTGAATTCTATACCGTCTCTGAGTTTATTAAACTAACTTTAACACAGTTATTCATTCTCTGCAGAGGAAATCAAATTGTCAAATTTTGTAATTGGGGTTTACTTTATTGTACTGTACTACCTGCATAGATAGCACGCGTCTGAGAATACCCGAAGTACACAGTCCTTTATACAGAAAGCGATATTTATATTCGCACGTTCAAAAGGGGAGACAAAATATTTTGCTAACTGTACATAACTTAATGCCGTGTGTACCAGGAAAGACAGACTGTCTTTGGAAAGAGTCTGAAGGACGTGGATTCCACCGAATGACGCTTGGCAACAAATCTTTTTTATAAAAAAACTTCCACAAAATAAATCGACCATATATTTCACTTATTTTATATTTGTTCGAATAAATTCGACTTTAATACTGAGATTACCTGTATTTCGTGTAAATGCACGCGTATTTAATCTTCGGTACACACGGCCGCTATCGTAATCCATTCTATTTTTCAATTGTTAAGGTTGCTATTTTTCTTTGAAGGTATGGACCGGCATCGAAGAACTTGATCTAAGTGCAAACGACGTATTGGAAATAGATAAAACAATAAATTTAGTGCCCAATTTGAAAGTGCTCTGTCTAAATAACAACAAGATATTTAAAATAGGTGATCTATCGGGTCTTCCGCAGTTAACACATATTTACTTAAGTAACAACCTAATAGCCGAGTGCGATAACCTGCATACGAAACTAGGTAACGTGCTTACGCTAGATCTATCCGAAAATAATATCGCATCTCTAAGAGGGTTCAGCAAACTGTATTCGTTGGAAAGTTTAAATTTGAGTTGCAATAGTATAAGTGATATCGTTGAAATATCCCACATCGGAAGTTTACCATGTTTAGAAAACCTAATACTAACAGGCAATACCGTAGCAACAATTGTCGATTATCGGGCAAAAGTATTTGAATGGTTCGGTGCTAGAGCAAAAGATATCTATTTGGATAACGAAAAACCGTCGCAAGGTGAACTGGATAAAGCGGCTGTTTTACAAGCGTTAACTTTTATACGAGAAGGTAAAACACGACAGTTTTAGTACGAATTTGCTATCAACCTTCTAAAAATAATGTACAGGATGTAATTGAAATACAAGTGTAATCGACGTCAAGTGATAAATGAGATAATAAATGTTATACGCATTATAAAATTAATCTTACGGCGGGGGTTTTAGACCACTCGTACAATATTTTTTCTCGCGGGCCATTGCAGAGAAGTGCGATGAAAAATTTGATGACAAAGCATCACCCAAAGGATCGCTTAAAATTCTTTTCATCTTCCAGAAACATTCAGTTATCCCGGAAGTTTTTTTTTAAATTTTGCCAAATGCAGTTGGTCATGGAATGACACTTGTTACAGTAGCAAGTAATTCTATTTTCAAATATTGGTAATGTATGAAACAGAGTGTCTAGATCCATAAATGGAATCGCAAAATATTCAAGATAATAACTCGCAAAGTATGCAGTTTGAGTAATTAATTGCTTGGATAAAGTTACTTTCAAATTTATGTGGAATTCATATTTGAAATAAAAATGGCGGCATTCAATTTAAAATAAGAAAGTTGATAGCCACCTCCGATGTAACGGAACGTTTTCGGAAAATGAAAAGGTTTTTAGATGATCCTTTGGGTGGGGTTTTGTCATCAAATTTTTTGTCGCATTACTTTAGCTGCAATGGCTCGTGAGAAAAAGATAGCGGACGAGCGATCTGAAACACCCGGTAGATTACAAACTTACTTAAGTTACATTCACAACTTATACTTACAATTAAGCAAACAAAGTAACGCAGTAATTGACGATTTTTAATCATTCATAATGCAGCACCCACTAATTTTAACTAATCCGTATTTTCCGTGGCGTCGTCTATTAGCTATATTAATCATTATAATTAATTCGATAATGTAGAATCGCTATATTATCGATCGGCTTAGGAGGCACATGAAAACTATTGATATATTCAAACCGTCCAAGTATAAGCCTAGCATAATCCATCTAATTTAAATCTCTATCATAGTACGTTTAAACATGGTTTTAACATTACACTGCATAACCTCGTTGCTAGACCACATTGGTGCTATTCCAAGGCAACACATGCGTCAGCTTCACGTATACGTAGTAATTGAACGTACGGGTTTGCAGTTAACTTCCCCGCTTCTGTCAAAATTAAGAACGTCAACAGCTAATTTTGAGGTTGCGAATTTAGTTTTACAGTTACTACGTATACGGAAGTCTCGTCTAGTCTAAGAAATTATTCTAAATGATGACACTTAACGCTGGATAAAGGCAATTTTTTGGAAAAATAGCCTTTGTATCTTTTCTACATTGCCTGTTAAAATAATTTCCTGAGAGCTGGGACACTTTCTAGAAATTGAAGGATATTAAGAAATATGTATATTTTTTTATAGCAACTTTATATACGGGACTCTAAATTAGTCAATTTTATACAACCGGATATCATTGAGGACCGTAAGTGGATTGTACACAATACGTATTTTCTAAAATACTTGATAAATTTATACAGAAACGGTTCTAGGTAGATTCGTTATTAGAGACGAAAGTGAGTTAGGATCGAGGCATAACGTACATCATTCTATCCTGTGCACCTTTGCAATGTCGCCGTTTTATTTGCGATCGCGATGTGGCGCAGTGAAGATGGTTAAAAGTTTCTTTATCTTTTACATTTTACTTTAATTTGGAGTACTTCTTGTATGTATATGTATACATATATATATAAATATTTTATTAATTTATTTATTGTAACTTATATTAATATATGCTAGATTGCTACGTTTTTTTTGTCTGTTTAAAGAAATAAAATATTTGAACCTGAATATTTTTGCATTTATACTGTTTGTGCTTATCCCGCTCGAAGAACCAGATGTTTGTGCGTGGACTGTATTTGTTGTTTTGTTGTGCTTTGCGAATGAATTTTACACCTTACTATGCCTATTTGTTATGTAAACTACACTGGTGCTTGTTTTGTTACTATTTTTATTGCATGATATCTCTTGCGTTGTTTCTTGCGATATGTACAGCTAGCGCCAATAGTTCCAAAATATAACGGGAAATTATATGGCGCGAAATTAAAATATTATTACATCAAACATGCCACCCCCTTGGCAGGTTGTACCCGACAATAATACAAAAATATAAAATATTACAAACACGGGGGATGATCGAAAAATCAAATATAGTACAATGAACGTTATAGAGCACTTTCCACTGGTAGAGTACAAACTTTATTTACAGCTCTTTTAAAAATTCCACCACTGGTTTTAATCTCTACCACTCTTACGACACTATCGTTTCCTGGAAACAGCCGAGTAATTCGTCCCATTTTCCATAACATCGGCGGTAAATTGTCTTCCTTTAGCAGAACTAAAGCACCTTCCAAGGAGATTGACTTGCTTCCAAGTTGCCATTTGGATCGTTGCTGTAAAGTATGTAGATAGTCACCAGACCAACGTTTCCAAAAATGTTGGGCTAACAGCTGCACATGGTGGTAGTTTGACCGTAGCGAAAAATTTTCCTCTGGAGGCGTTTCTGGAATGGCTTGTAGACTACCCCCAATCAAGAAATGTCCAGGTGTCAAGGCTACATAGTCTTCTGGATCGTCAGTGAGAGGAATTAATGGTCGGGAATTGAAAATGGATTCTATTTGGATTAAAAGTGTATTAAACTGTTCCTATGTTAACGAGGTATTTTTTAAAACGCGCGAGAGATGGTATTTTGTCAGTTTAACGACAGATTCCCACAAACCACCCATATGAGGAGAGCGAGAGGGAATAAAGTGCCATATGATTCTGTTTTCTAAAAAATACTCCTGAGCCATATTGGTTTTGACTAGGATTTCAAATACATGCAAAAGCAGATTTTTAGCCCCAACAAAGTTAGTTGCATTATCGGAGTAAATATTGCGACAAACACCACGTCTACCAACAAAGCGTTTTAAAGCACATAAAAATGCATCTACAGACAGACTGGTTACGAGCTCCAAGTGAACTGCTTTAGTGGAAAAGCAAACAAAAATGCAAATATAAGTTTTAATTATTTTTCTGTTACGTAAAATGCTATCCTTTGTCAAGAAAGGTCCTGCGTAATCAATTCCACAAGAAGTGAATGGTTTCAAAGGTAACACGCGAGCTGCAGGTAAATTACCCATTTTTTGGACACGACTAATCGGATTGGCACGAAAACATACGACACATGTCCTCAAAACGCGACGAATTTCACGCCTACCGTTTAATGGCCAATACTGTGTTCTAATCTTACCTAACACCGCTTGCGCTCCAGCGTGCAAATTCTTATAGTGCTCATACCTGATGATGAGTGTAGCAAAATGATGTTTAGCAGGTAATATCATCGGATGCTTATTATCAAATTCCAGATCAGAATTTTTTAAATGACCACCCACCCTTAAAATGCCATTGGTATCTAGAAATGGATCTGGAGATAGCAGCTTACTATTACGTGACAATAGTAAACCTTTTATCAAATTGTGGATGTCCTTATGAAAATTCTCCCATTGGACAGATTTAACTATAACCTTGAGACTCTCTTCTAATTCTGAAATGTTGATATACCCCAACTGTCTATGCTGAATTTCTAAACGTGTGTTGTTTTTAAAACGAATAATGTAGCTTACAATGCGTAATAACTTCATGTATGAAGAGTACTTCGATATGATTTCATTAATATTAGTTGTAGGTTCCACACTAGTTGTAATTGTCAATGCGAATGTAGTGGGCCAACAATTTGGTTCGAGTGATAACCACTTAGGACCATCAAACCATAACTGAAATAACATCTGCTGTATTCTCACGAGATGGTACATAACGCCATTGCGATATATTTGAAAAACTTTGGATTTTTGCAACTCGATTGGCTGTAAAAGTTTTCAACCGATTTGATTCAATAGCTATCCAGGATAATACAATTGTTGAGTCACACCAAAACATGATATTGTTAATTTTCAAATTAAATGTCATTGAAACCTTTCGACACAATTGCACTGCTAGAACTGCCCCACACAATTACAGTCGTGGTAGTGATAATACCTTCAGTGGCGCGACGCGGGATTTGGAACAGCCGAGCATAACGTGAACTTTATGCTGTTGATCTGTAGACCTAACAAAAAGGCATGCTCCATAAGCCTTCTCCGAAGCATCGCTGAAGACGTGAATATCGATGGATATCCTATTGTCTATAATTATTTGTCGAGGGATTTGTAATTCATTCAGCGATTGGATGTGTTT
Organism: Oryctes borbonicus; assembly: GCA_902654985.2. Lineage (NCBI taxonomy): Eukaryota > Metazoa > Arthropoda > Insecta > Coleoptera > Scarabaeidae > Oryctes > Oryctes borbonicus. Next base: position 115,546 of record LR736920.1, read on the forward strand.
ATAAAATTTAGACCATATTAACTCTAATTTTTGATTGATGTCGCTGATATTGTTGAATTACTATTACTATAATTACTAATGATATCTTTAGTTTTGGATATTTCCACATAAAACAAGTTTTCGAACTCTAACCTCTCCGATTCTTGATCCGTAGACAAATCTAGTGCTTCAATTTGGCTTTGTATATCATCAAAACTGCTGAAACATGTTTCTAAATTTTGCATACGCGTAGTAAGTTCGGTAATTCTAGTATGATTACTAGTTTCTAAAATGAACTTTGAAAAGCGTGCGAGTCGAGCGTTTAATTGCCCTCTACGTATTTTTAATGCTTTTATTTGTTCTTCTGCCATAACGAAGAAAATACCATACAAAAGTTGTACACAAATGCGATGTGAATTCCTAAAAGTTTACTGAAAATAACTAGCGATTGACCGAGTTAAATTAACAAGCACGTGTTCGATGATTGGAAAAAGGCGGGAATGCAAAATGTGTGGTTAGGACGAGAAATTCTATGAATGTGTGGATAAAGTGATATGTATGAATGATGGAACTCACTGATATGCGTTTTCCTGCCTCTCTTGTTGCGTCGTTTGTTGTAAGGTGCCGAAAAGGCTGCTATCCGGGTCGATTGGACCAAAATGTTTGTGCTATCCGGCTCGAAGAAGCAGATGTTTGTGCGTGGACTGTATTTGTTGTTTTGTTGTGCTTTGCGAATGAATTTTACACCTTACTATGCCTATTTGTTATGTAAACTACACTGGTGCTTGTTTTGTTACTATTTTTACTGCATTATATCTCTTGCGTTGTTTCTTGCGATATGTACAATTACAACATTACAACTACATGAAAAACGTTACAGCTAGCGCCAATAGTTCCAAAATATAACGGGAAATTATATGGCGCGAAATTCAAATACTATTACATCAAACATATACGTTTCTTACTTACTTAATTAACATTACCAGAATATATGAAATAGCTATAGTAGTAAGTACACAAAGATAATTAATTATCAAACTAACACATCTATTGCCAATTTTTAACATTACGTGGGCGCGCTATGTTTGTATATATACACAAGTAGGAGAATTTCTACTTTAAGCACCTAGCTATATATGCCTAAACTTATTACACAAAATGAATGTTGTAATTTTATATATAAAGCGACATCTGCCGTTTGATAATATTAAGATTAAAATTCATACTTCCAACAAGCCACATCAAAAATTATCTGAAGTCTTATAGTACCATCTCGTGTCGATTAGCGTGAAACAATTTCAAGTACTGCAACTGTACAATAGATGCTAAATCATCAGATCGGGGGTGCCCCAAGGAATAAAAGTTACGTTATCTCCTTACGATAAACAGCAATTAATTGGATAAATAATTTTTCTTATTATATATTATTCTAATAAAATTGTATTTAGTATCTATCTCGAGGGAAATTAAACGAAAAGAAATATTTTAGAAAATATCGAGAAAAAAATTGATGGTTGGGGTAGAATTAATTACAATTAAAAATCTAGAGCAATAATTTTCCTTTAAGAATATTTAAATTTATTATTATATTCGTATGTTACAAAAAAATGCATTTGCGTACATATACGCGCAAAGATATTCTTTATATATCAACATTGATATTATTATGAATTCATTTAATTTTATAGGTGCATTGCTATAGTACGACGAGTACGTTTATATAGTGTGCGTCCACCTACTGCGTGGGCGGAAGACCCTCTTTCATATAAAAATATTCCGAGGTTTGCTTGATTACTAACAATAGCCATGACTTTTTTTTGTTTCTCATAAATTGTTTATCAAAGTCAACTAAGTTCACTACTATTAACAGGATATCTATTTTTTACGATCTAATGGTTATAGAAAAGTAAAGCCGACGAGGTCCCGTATACGAAAATAGGAAAGAAAACAACAAACTTTTTTCCTTTTGCTACGTTTCGCCGCCTCCTTTTGTCTATATTTTCAAGCATACCTATAACGTAGTTACAGAATTCAAGACTAAAATGGAGATTAAAAGAAAGAGAAAGACTATATACGATACGAAATAAAAGCAAGAAAAAACTGGCAGAGTTTTTCTTGATAAAATTTGATGGAATGAAAATAAACAAATGATTAGATAACAAATGAAAAAAATCGTCGATAAAAAGGGGCGACGAAACGTATCAAAGATAAATTAAAGCCATGGAAGGAGTTTGTTGGTTTCTTTCCAAAAAAGACTTAAAAACCCAAAACACCTGAAAGTTTATTCTAGGTTGGGTATTATTTGATTCTGGCGCTTCATTAGCACTTCATACTGTCATAAATTTTCAATATATACTAATCGTTAAATCGGATTCCACTCTACTTGATTTGACATTCGCATACCTACGTCAATACGAGATACGAGTTTGCGTTTGCACTTACGATTGCTCTACGAAAATTCGTAGATGTAAAGCCGGCTTAAGCGATTTATCTTCCGTAAAATATAAGAACAAACCAATTAATGTATATCAAATTTCAAAACTTGTTAAAGCATTTGAAATTATAACTAATAACAAAAATAACCAAGGAAATAATTAACAAATTACAGTTGATTCGAATAAGCCACCGTTCTCAGCAAGACAGTAACCAAGTCTATTGTAAAGTGAAATTCTTACTTTACAGATTATTGCTGCTTAGGGAATCTAAATTCCTATCTTTTGAAGTAAATTGTACTTTAAAGATGTTCCCAGAAAGAAATATCATGAGTTAGGTCCGAAGATCTTCCGGGCCAATTTATTTCTCCACCTCAACGAATCCACCAATTTGAAAAGTGTAATGTCCTTTACTACTAATAATGATAACTAATAATGACAACCATACGACAACATGTTACATGTTTTCTTTACAAAGTAAAAAAATTACGCTCTATTGTACAGCTCTGTACACAAGTAGGGGGGAGGTGGGTAAGATAAAATACTTCGTTTGTTTAACACAAAAGTTCTCCTTTTGAAAAACAAATACAAACTCATACTGCACCGTTGTACTTTATTGAAGATAAATAAAGAAAACATGAGCTGCAAGAGTTTCCACAAAAAAATTTCACAAAAGCTTATCATTTATACATTTCATTTAAAATTTGATCATACTTTGAGATTTGTTGCCTTCGAAAATATCAACAACAACTTCTTGTTGAGCAAACCCAATTACTAGAGTTTACACTGGAAATACTTGGATTTCGTTAACGCTGGTCGTATTTATCCTGGGAGGAGTTTTATTGAGAGGTAAAGGAATCTCCGTAACAGAGCTGGGTAAAAACAAGTAATATAGAATTTCGCAGAAATCTCTGCCTGAAATATGCGTTCCCCCAAGCGCTAACGATAGCTACTTCCTACAGACACTTAAATTTTTGTTTATGTAGAAAGTGAGGTTTTGAGCGGTGATTAAATACTTTCATCTAAAAAACTTAACACCGAAAGAGATCAACGCTGAGTTGGATGAAGTTCATGGCACATCTGCTCCCGTATTAGCAACTGTTTACAATCGGATAAATGAGTATAAACGTGGCCGTACCTCCAGAAAAGACGAACATCTTTCTGGATGTTCAGTGGAAGTGACTACCCTCGAAATGATTGACAAAATCCACGATATGGTTTTGAAGGATCGACAAATCAAAGTGCGCGAAATAGCTGAGGCCACAGGCATATCGCAAGGTACGGTGTTTTCAATTTTGTACGCAAAATCAGATGTGAAAAAAATCTCGGTAAGATGGGTGTCGTGTTTGCTCGCAGTGGAGAATAAACGCAATCGTGTGGTAACTCTGAGGCTGTTTTGATGATTTTCCGTGGCAATCCTGACGAGTTTCTCTGTCGATATATAACTATGGGCGAAACATGGATACAGTACTATACTCCGAAGGCAAAGGAATGGTTCCGAAAAAGGCGAAAACGGTAAAATCAACCGACAATGTGGTGGCCTCGGTTTTGTGGAATGCACACGGAATCATCTATACCGATTACTTGGAAAAAGGCCGAACAATAATTGGAAAGTATTATCCATTGTTATCGGACCGATTGAGTGAAGAAATCGAGAAAAAACGTCCTCATTTGAAAAAGAAAAAGATCCTCCTCCATCAAGATGGAACGGGTACACACCTGCGCAATTTAGATGGCCTAAACTATGGAATTAAAATTCGAATTACTACAACATTCACCGTATTCACCGGATTTGACCTGCAGTGCCTTCTTTTTATTTCCAAATTTGAAAACATGGCTCGGCAGATAATGGTTCACGTCGAACGAGGAAGTCATCGCCCAAACAGATACGTGTTATTTTGAGGACCTTCCGAAGTCCTACTTTGTGGACGGCTTAAAAACCTGGAGAAACGCTTGGAAAAGAGTATGAAGTTAAATGGAGATTATGTTGAAAAATAAATAAAAATCTACAGAAAATTCTTCGTTTTTTTATCTTTTATTTGACAGAATTAATAACATGTTTTTGTTTTTATTTCATTCAAAATCATTAGCATCTATTAGCACATACAAAACTATGTTATCTTGTCTGTGCTATTGCTACTAACAAAAAAATGAAATTTCTTTTTAAGGAAGAATTTTCCGCTCCGTATTTTTTGTCGTAAAATGAATAGGACAGCAGGAAATCGCATAAAACTAAATTACATGTTAAATCCCTACATTCGTTGTACATGTGTAGGTATGTACGCTACCTACCTATACTCTGCGTGTGCAATCTCAATGGACAATAATGGAGACCTCATAAACCGATCGGGATGTTATTAATTATAGAAGCTGTATTGTCGGTATTACCAATAAATCCCAAATATTTATTGCAAGAGCGTCGATTGTTATTTGAAAAAGGTTACTGCTCCAATATATTAGCTTTTATTCATACCACAAATAAATATAATATACCATTCGAGTTAATTATGGAATATATGTATACGTATGTACACAGACCTTCATATGTATATGTGTACGCATATACGCACATACGTATATAATATCGTTATCTACACGAAGTTTTTATTCTAGGCGTAGGCAGTTAAATAATAGTTGAAAAAATTCCATGATCCATCCTAATCTTGTTAAAACCTGTTTTTGAACGTAGGCACCTGCAGTACCTCATTTCTTCAATTATTTCAAGGGGCCTCCGCAGGAGTTTGTACATCCTTTCGATTTCTTTTTAATATCGCGGAAACCATAATTCATATTAAATTTTGAAAAAATTAATAAGTTAATGAATATATGGAGGCAGTTAATGTCCTTCATAGATAGCACAAAAGTATCGGCAACCGGTGGCCGAATCGAACACCGAAGTATACTTCTGTTTTGGTTGAGCATTTCCCATGACACTATGCCGCATGCTGACATCTTACATGATCAACAGCAGAAGAGAGGAGCAGATACCATCCACATCTGAAATGCAACTGAAGCATTTGAAACTTGCGTTAACAATTTCAAGAAGAATATTGTCGACGTTGTATAAAAAAAAAGATCTATTGAGAAACGATTCGGAATGTGTTGTCATGTGTGTAATATCGACCATAAAAGGCAGATTTGAATCCGATGGTCATCTAGTAATTGCAGAATTGCTTTCTTCAGATTTATTTAAAAAGTTCTGAAATACATTTCCGGATGGAATTTTAATAATTGTGAGAACGACGCAATTTATTTATTAATTTATTTATAAACGAACAACAATATATTTACATGTACATATTATACACTGAAGTAGCGTTCTGTTGTCGATTTTCCTTATCCTTGCCGCGGGAACTGCTGTCTCGGGCTAGAACCTATTGTTTGTTTTATTTATATTGTCACTATTTAACGTGTTTTATTTTGTTTTTAAGTATGTGAGTTGGTAGTCGTTTTATATTTTTTTGGTATCTTCTTTTGTAGAACAAGTACGTTGTTTAGAGTTATTAATTGCTGTATTGCGAACATCTGTTGTCCCTACAACAATCCCTGTGCGGTAGTGCAATTTATATATTATGTACTTTTGTTTTGTTGACGTTAATAGTAATAGTTTATTTTTTACATTGTGGAAAACGTCAAACTAGAAAAAGACTAAAAGAAAAGATATTTATTTCTTGCTTTTCTTTCTTGTTGTTGTACATCATATATTTTATGTCTTCTTTTATATTATTTTCCATGGTGTTTGTATTGCTACCGGAGCACAGCATACACGTGTCATACGTTTAGACAACGAGTATGATATTCTGTTGAAGATGTATCTTTTTATTATGTTTGGTTCTTTCTGTTTCAGTCCATAGTATTTGAGTTTTTCTATTAGTTTATCTTTGGATACGGCATCAGAAGCTTTTCTCACCTCAATATTCAATCCTATCACAGATTTTTTATATTGCTAGTTAGATCATGTGCCACGGACATTGTACTGGCTTGTGATTAAAAAGCATATTGATTGTAATTTATATATCTTCTTTTTGTATATGTGCCATTATACTGTGATAGATGACAGTTTCTAGCAACTTATTTATTGTCGATAACATGGAGATTGGTGTATAACTTTTGAGATTATTTTTTTCGTATTTCTTTATGTAGACTTTATTTAGATTTTGTTAATTTATGTGCTTATTATGGGTATTAATTTGCTTTTTTTTATTTTTATAATTTGTTTTTTTATTGTGTTTTTACTGTGTCCTCAAAATGAATCGGTTATATATTTTTATTTGTAGTTGCGGTTTGTGATGTTTTGTTGGAATATTCTACTTGGCGGTGTACTAATTTTCTCCCTACAGTAGCAAAATATTTGTTAAGTTCGTTCAATATTTCTTTAGGGAACCGTTGTTAATGTTCCATCTTCTTCCGTAATTTTCAATTTTGGTTTAGTTCATTATTCACGATGAAGGTAGTGTGTTATTGTACTTCTAACAAGATGGTTTATATATTCTTTTTGATTTCTGCATTCTAATTTATAGGTGTCATTTAACGAGTTTTGTTTTTTTTTTTATATAGTTTATTTCGCTTTTTAATTTGTTTCATTTATCCAGGGGCAGTCTTATCTTCTCCGTTCGTTAATATTTCTCTGACTTTTTTTCTATTATCCTTTTAATATTTTTTAATAGTTCTAGTGCTATTGTAGGTTTCTTATTTCAATAGATATCTGCATATAGTCGGCCTTCGATGATTCTAATAGTTCGTATTCGTGTTTGTGGGTCCTATTTGCTGTAGGTGTATTATTATTACTGTGTTGTATGTAACATCTTTTCTTATATATAGAGCAATTGCTCCCCCTTTGATCTTCCTCGAAAAATATATCGCCCGATAACTATTAAGGTCGTAAAGACGTTCTTCAGAAGGGGAGAGCTGTGTTTCTGTTATGGATATTATTTCAAGTTTATGTATGCTTGGGACTAGCTCTATTTCGTAGAATTTGGTTTTCAGAGCGCCTTATATTCCACGTTTGTGTTCTTGGCGCTGTTTAGATTTCTTGGGATTTGTTTAAATCTTTTTCCTCTCGTATTCGTATTTTTTCATCTGAAGCATGTTGTTTAATGTATATTTTATCATCCCTCGTCTATACGGATCTAATTTTGTTTTTTTTTTTATTGTCTAGCATAGAAACATGTTTTGTTTGTCTTTGTTGTATAGTCTGCGATTCATGTTTGTTACTTCTGTAGCACGCTTGCACACATGTGTCAGCCTCCTTTGTTTTTAGTTTCTTATTTTCTTATTTTTTTGTAATTTATTTTGTCTTTTCCCTCTGTTTTCCTTTTCCTCCTGCTTGAATAGGCTACATGTTTCTTCGTTTTCCTTATTGGATATAAAGTCTACTGCTTTCTCCGTTTTTTTTTTCAATTTTTTGAAAATTTCATCATTGCTTATTGTTTCCTCGCTTTCGTTGGTATCGTTTCTTTTCTTGTTTTTAATTTTGGCATTTTGATTTGAAAGTTTGAGGAGAGAAGACAAGCGCGATATTAAATAGACATAAAGACAAAGCATACGACATAAAACGCGCTTCATGTCTAGGGGTTTTCCAAGACTACTTTTACAACAGTATTTGTTTCTGTAGGCTGTGATGTATGTCTCTAGTCTTCTTACAAGAAACCAGAAAAGAAATACCGCCCGGAATGATAAGAACTACAGTTGCAAAAACTTTTTATATATTTAACTTTGGTGCGATTAAAAAACAGTATAAATTTCCTTATGAGTGATTTTAATACACGAAGATGCAGAGAAGTCCGAAGAATATAAAGATAGGTAATAACAGTATGGGTAAAGACGGATTTTCAGCACTTTCTGCGCTTTTAACTGAAAATGGTTTGATAAAGAAGCATCAAGATTTCAATGAAGAAGTTATAGAAAAATTGGGAATCGCGAAAAATAGACGTATAGACGTTAAATAAAAATGGTGTGCATCTATGTAGCTGTAGGCATTAAACATTTCACGTTACAACTCAACGTTATAGTGAACATGTAAGAATACGCATTTATTAAACTCAATCTCCGCCACTGTGAAAAAGAGAATTTCTTAAGGTCGACATCCGTTTTAAGAATACACAACATTATGATTGACTTCCGCACGAGCTAAGTTAATTCGCACAAGGTAGAAATACGTTCATATATTATGGTGGTATGATAAATAGCATTATGAGATAAGTGATTAATTAAATAGAAAACGCAAATACTTTTGGAAATGTTAATAAATCCTCAAATATTTACCATGGGAAATGGATCGACATCTATAGGAAATTTATTGTGCGAATATAACCGCATGGCACATATTAAATTGATATTGTCTCATAAGTGTATATGAAATAATAATGCTTACTGTTAATTATTTATTTCATTATTATTCAACTGACTTATAAATATTATCCGTTTTGCCACACAATTGTTGCAGCAATTTTCCAATATGTACATACCTACATATATGCGACGAGTAAGGTTCGATATTCATTAAATTAAATAGTGTAGTGCTTCCATCAAATTAATGGATTGATTAAAATATACCGATCGATGTGTGCATTTGTCGACGCTATTGTGCTCGTCGACAGAATAATTGGTTGCCCGGGATCGGTACGGCGCTGATACGACGCTGCCCTATCATGTGTAAATCAAGGAAAATTGGCTTTTCCATGTTTACTTCGATTTAAACCTCGTTCAATAATATCCGTATGTATGTACGTGTATACCTACTTATTACCTATGGCAAAATAGCTTTAAAGTTCATCAATTTATTACGCCAAATTGTTCTGAAACACTTGTTGTGCGGTAAAATTCAAATAAGGACGCGCATTTACGTCGGTTATTCGCTTAGTAGAGTACTCACGCGAAGCCTGCTAAAAACAACATTAAGAAATGGATTTACTATCAATGGCATATCTTTAGAAATATTTTCAGATAATGGCCGTCCATTCAACTCATAAAGTTTTGTTACATTTACTAAATAGTATAGTGTCACATTAATTACGTTTAGCCCGCACTATACAGAATCAAACGGAAAGTTTGAAATAAAATAAATAGAGAAAAATAACAGTTTTACAAAAAGAAAGTATTAATATTTAAAATCCCTGTACAAAAGAAACACGGAATGAAAGTATATCCTTAAAATACTTATTTTAGCCTCTATCATCATCAAATTAATAATTCTGAGTCAGCGTGTGACGAAACTAAAGATGAAAGAAATTGGTGTCAGATGGTAATTTTATTTAAATATATCTATTTGCAGAATGTATAGGCACTTTTGGAGATCAAGTACACATTAGAAATAAATATCGTTGTAAACATTATATTAACTGCTATGTCTACCAGTGCGGTGGCCGTACTTTTTAAAAATTCCTGCTCCTCAAGAATTATTGTAAGCTAAAGGAAAGATGTTATCATATTTTTAACAAGCGCGATCCCTTGTTAAAATGCCATGCATCGCCATTGCAATCAATATTATAGCTCACAATCGGGTAAACATTGCAGGGGAACTTGATTTGGTGATGGAAAAAAGATGGAATATTAACAAATGACAACACATTAAAAGCATTAAGATTACTTATTCAAATTAATATACGCCACGGTTTCTTTCTTTCACGGTGCTATATGTATTCCACCATCTAGTTTACTTGAAAACACGCTGAATAGAATAATTCTGTTTTTATTCGTATATGGTATTTATAAAAAACAAATTTTCGATAGATTATACATATGTTAATGCTGCCGACCTCATCAAAGTTTTATTCTTTCTTGATTCTAATTTTTTCCACGATAGCCTATTGTTATTCTATTATTCTGCATCTCGTGTATGTAATAACTGATTCCACAATATTTCATGAATATGATTGATCGCATTTTGTTTACCCATTCATTCCGTTCGAGTGGAATCCTGAACAGTCCGATGTATTATTCTTCTTCCAGGACAAATATTTCCACTACATTTTATTTGTTCGTTGAATTATATGCACATACATAAGCATGTTATAACTTAGAATCAGTAGCGCAAAAGCATTGTTCTTTGTAATCTGTTTAATTTAGCCGGTTATTAAAAATATAACAACCATGATACAAGGACGTAGTATACATATATTGTGTAACATCGTTAATGTATTGATAATTGGGGTATCTCTCGGCGGAAGCAAATTCGCCTCAGAGAAAAAACTGGACAGGAAGGAAATTGAAAAATTCGAAAGAAAGCTGTTAGAAGCAGCTCCAAATAGGAATTGAGAAGAAATTGATTTGTAGATAGTATGCCGCGTATGTATGTGTGCAAGTGTAATTTTATACCTTAGCGATACTGGACGAGATGTTTAACGAGTAATAAGGAGCGTACCGTTACATGCGGTAATGGCGAACATAATTATCTACAACAACCTACACGCTTTCGAGAAATCTTGCTTGACGAATTTGCGGAGTTGTGTTCAAGTTGTCTTATTACTTTTCGTTTAAATTTGCTACGTGTGGAAGTGGGAAAGGAAACGCAAGCAATCAGGGCTGGCTGCCGATACTATGTTGTTATACAGTTGGCAAAATAAGTTAAATCGCCCCCTACCGGCCATCGATTATCAATACTAGTACTACAAAAGTTGCTGCCGAGAGATCGATGTTAACTGTATGCCAATCTATGCCTTGCATGCTAAATTCACAGGTATCCTACTTTTATGGTTGGTCCAGTGATGCACTAAACTTAGTCGGATCTTTTTCGTTATAATAAAATTATTAGCTCTACTGATGTATTTATTTCTAACACTTAATATTAAATTGACTACATTTAAACCTTAATCTTACTGTGCATACTAACGCCTATTTAGGAGCTAACTATTGACTTTCTCTCGACGACTACTCTTTTCTTCTTAAAATCTAAATCCCTTCAGAGTAAGTATTCAGATACTCACCAATAGTGTTCTACAAAAATTGTTTTTGTATTGCAAAGAATTATCGCGGAAGTGCTTAACGACCCTAAAATACAATTTCTTAAATTCTATAAATTAACTAAGGGAAATATAGTTTAGTATACTTTTTAAATAAAATTTTTATGCTGGAATACTTTTAATGCGATACTTTATAGGATGCAGATATTGTAATTGGAGATTCTGGCTTCTTTTCTTGGAAAGGACTTCAAAAGTTGATTAGGAAATCGAAATTATATATGTATATAAACTTAATATTTTTTATTTGAGGTGATTAACATGCAGCTTATGATACTCCTTAACTACGACAACGACGCAATATTCGCGCGTTCAAAGGGGAAGACATAACTTATTTTGTCCAGTGTACGCATTTAATAAAGTACAACAAACAAATGAACACAGCTAAGTAACAGCATTCTACGTAGCATAGTTCTTCCAATAACTCGCAAAATATAGCTCCCGTCAAATCTGACAGGCCTCAATAGATAAAGGATTTGACCAAGATTAATTTTGTGATGATTACATACCTAAGTATGTAGCAGGGACGAATCAAGCTATTCGAGCAGATTGTGTGTGACCTATTACTATAAAAAAAGACATTTTCATAATTCTGCAAGCCGCCGAATGAGATCATCGTAGTGGTTCGAGAGGCATTAATAAAAGAAATGGATGATGTGCAAGAACCCCAAATCGAATTATTGATTCCTTCGCTTGCTCTTTTATTTTCCTAATGAAAATAATCCACTTGTTTTATTTCATGGTTTTCTTACATTTTTTATTTAAATTTACGGGCGGTAACGTGTACATAATAGGTACGGATCATAGATCAGATAAAACTTGCGACGCGTTAATAAATCAGAATATAATAATATAAATTATTCTGATGCATGTAAGGGATTATTATACATTTTTTAAAGTTATTTGTTAATTCTAGATATTATCGCAAGTAAAAATAGGTACACGACGAAATTATAAGTTATTTATTTATATAAATACAATCTTGCGAAATACAATATACATATCTGTAAAATACGGTTTTTAGATTGTACAATAATTGATCGAATTCGACTGGCTGAGTAATCAATTGCACGTACGTACATATGTAAGTGTGCATTCCTACTTTAATTTCGTTGTTAAGAAATCACGAGTCTTCGCCATATCTGCCTGATTTCATTTTAGGGGTGCTGTAGAATTTTAGGAAAGAGGTAGATACACTTCTCACAGAAAAAATAGGGACACCAGCAGTTGAGAATTTAAAAAATCTTGGATGTAAATCAAGGTTTCAGAGAACATATTTAGTTTTCATAAGGATGAACTGAATACCATAAATCACTTATGTACTATCGTATTCAAGAGTAATGACTCAACATTTGAAACAGAAAACAGAAAAATATGCATTGTATACGCATTGTGGTTTCCGAGGTGGCGCGTCGATTAGATGATAAGAAAATACCCAACAAAATGAAATAAATAGGGAAATACCCACGCAAAAAATTGCAGCAATGAGACGCCCTATTGAATGGACGGTTTCATTTAGAAATGTATATTTAGCTTATTTGATGTTATGCAGAAAAGTATTTTTTTAGAGAACAATGATATGTTGTATAGTTATATGTAATCTGTAAATGTTTTAACATATTTTATTTATTAAAAAATGACCTAAAACTGTTTATAAGGTTACCTATAAAATTCCCACAGCAGACAGATTTGTAAAGAAATTATTTATTAGGTGTAAATTCTCTTTGCTTGGTCGTAATGATTTAGAATAAAACGATGTTGATCTTTGGTAAATGTCGACTCTTTTAATAATTAAAATATGACAGCAACATGTCATCAAAACATTAACCACAATATTCTGATGATTAGAAAAGTCGATATTTACTAAAACTCTACTTTGTTTTATCCGAAATTATTTATTTTCTTAACCGCTCTTTTTTTAATCATCGTCTGTGTAATCCATCGTTGCTGTTCTATTTTCCTGGAACATGGCTAATACTTGGTCTGTTGTTGTTACGCAAACTGTCTTTATGTAGCACAAAATGTATCGGCCATGTTATTGACAATTTTCGAAACGACGATCCAGGTATTAAAAATGAGAAAGTATTGCATGTAAAGAATTCAATAATAAATGTTTGAACACTGATCGAGGTCAACGAGCAAATGCTTTCTTATAATGGCGTAAAGTTGTATGCATCTAACTTTAAAGTTGCAAGATCAATGAATGTTAAAGTAAACTATTTGCAACATAAAGTAAAGCGTCAGTTTAATTTGTTAAATTCTCAAAAAATATTCATAAGTAACAGAGTATAGCAACCACGAATTTTAATTTTGAAATATAAAATTCATTCATTCAAAATTCACATATACAATTTTATTGGGTAGTTTCTTCTCACCTAAACGATACGCCGCCGCCGAGACGACATGTTTATTCTATGTATATTCTATGCTTCTGTTTAAATCTTGATCACTACTTTTGAACGCGATAGTACACAAATGATTCAGTTCATCCTTTTGAAAGCTCTGAAAGCTTCATTTACAGTAACAAATTTTTAAAATTCTCAGCATTATCAGAGGTACAAGGACATGTTTTACAAGATAGCTATGGTATGAGAAACTTTGTAATACAGTGAGTAAAAATTAACACGATCTTTAAATGATCGCCAAAACAGGCGTTACGTCATAATATTTGTTTCTTTACACCAAATAATATCATTATTGGCCTTACGCTTGGCACTATATTTTAATTTACCGGCTCGCATGGTGTACAAGATCGCTTGGAAGACATTTGACTATGTACGGTTTAAAATATAGGCAATTCAGGCTGACACGGAAATACAAGAATCGAGGATGAAGCGCTGCTAAATGGATATTTTCGGAATAAATATATATTATCTATTTTACGAGTTCTAATAACAATAAAATCGCCGTATACATGTTTGTATCTATAAAACTACTAGTATAGTACACTATATTATATACTTTCACATGAAATCACATAACTTTTATTGGAAACACGTGAGTTTAACGTAGGTTTGCGTACACACTCAACTGACTCCGATAGTGTTACGAAATGTAGCGTCTTAGCAAAATGAACCATTGCTCACAATCATCAGCGGGAAATTTTCACGGATTTCAAGGCCAAAATTATTTAAGTAGTCTTATTAGTTCTCAAGGCGTCGACTTATTGCTTATAAATTATGGTATCTTCAATTCAAACAAAATCTATTGTAAGAATTCTTCCGTTTATTTAAATTTCGTTGCTACGATATCCTAACAACTGCGACGGGTAAGTAGGTAAGTAATTCTTTTCATTGTAATGAAATTAGTTAAAATACATCACTGTTCATATTCTGAACGAATGAACCACAATGTTGCTGTTTCTTCAACGGGCCATATTTAAAACGCCTTACACGCTAGAGCGGTGATTCAAATTTTATTCGATCGAGTATTTCTTGGAGTTTTTGGCAAAGCACGGAAGAATTTTTTGTGCCAACTAATTCTACAATTCTGCAAGATGGTCATCGACATTGTCGCCAAATATGATTCATATTTTCATTTTTTTTATGTGGAACACCCCTACAATCTTTTTTGGAAATATTTCCCTATATCTGAAATGCGTCATGAAGCTATGCAGGTAAGGTTTTCGTTTAAAAACCTGAGGTGTGACGAAATACTATAAACTTCTGTTTCGCTAAATATATTTATGAACTGAACAGAAAATTGTTTAAGAAACTTTTTAACTTACTTTGATAGAAATATTTATGAAAAAACTGAATGTTTCTTAAGGCAATGCATGGATATTACTATGCTCCCGTAAATAATAAAATATAAGGAATCGCATTACAGTTTGTCTGAAACAAAATGGTAATCTTTTCCGATAAATGTGAAGTTGGATGCATGAATCAGTGCAGTTTATTTTTAAAGAACTGTTTATTAAAATGTCAATTAAAAAGAATCGAAATAGGACGAATCAAATATGGCAACGATTTAGATGGCCATCTTGTAAACTCCAGTTGTCATAAAAACTTTTCGATGTATTGCCCGAAATCAAGAAATACTCGATCGAAGAAATTTTTGATCACTACCCTAGCGTGCACGGCGTTTGAGATATCGGCCTTTAAAGAAACAGCAACATTTCGCAAAAATTACAAAGCATAATCATTATTTCAAAAACTAAGATAGACAGGTATAGGGGAATATTAATGCAAATTGCCATGAATTGAAGAAAGGCATCTAAAATCATCATAATATACATATTGTATCGCTGGCAGCGGCAAGCTGAATACCCTGAAATTTTATGTTGTGCAACATTTGTCTTCGAATATTTTTTATCTGACCACCTTTTCTCTAAATTGCTCAGGAAGAGAATCATCGTCCGTCCATGTACCAAACTAAACGTTCCCTACTAAGGTTGGTATGGAACGTATCGGATAAGTTACTTGTGCGTAGCAAATTATTTCAGATCATATTGTGGCTCATTCTGTATTAAGTGTCCTTTTCGCCTGAAGTAAAGAAATTGTTAGAGAAAGGTACGTAGTAACAGGAAATACGCCGTGGGCTCTACAACCTATAAGTATGGGTACCTACTCGTCGCATTATCACGAGCAAGTGTTGTGGATGTACTTTCCTTTCCTGCTTCTCCGTAGCTCTTATTTGCTGCAACCTGGTGCTCTGCTTATCGCTTCTGGGAAAGATTCATATTGTTTACGAAATAGGTACAAGAACTGAAAGTTACCTGTTCTTTCCTAGACGAATAGTTTTCGCCTTATAATTACGGTATATTAGATACGCAAAGCATTTAAAGGTTGTAGTTGATTTTTAAAAGACCGATTCGCTTAAAAACGATCGCTTGCCTAACCTCGCCAAGTGAAGCATCTGCAGAAAATCAGTGCGTATTCTTTAATTCGATAACAGCGCGATCTAATTAACAATTAATCGTTGCATTGAACGGCGACGGCGGCATACAAAAGTTTTTGAATACCCTACGTACTATTTTCCGTTATTCGGAAACCGAAACAAAGAATGGCCAACTATAATTGATTTTAGCACTTTCGATGTACGTATTAAGCGTGGCTGTTCTCTTTTCGCTTTTTTATTATCTAAGTATGTACCTGTAGTGGCGGGGATTGCTATTATCAATATTTTGCCGCTATCAGTGAGTAATCTGAGGTAGTATTCTCGGGGCTATGGATGTGAGTCGATGATGATGATGATGGAGACATGCGTGTCGAAATCTCGATAGATAGATTGACCGCGCTTGTCGTTTCAAAAGAACAAAGTTGTACCGTAGCCGGTGGTAAAAACACTATAAATAGAACCTGTGATGATCTTAATATTAATATTATTGGTGTTTGGCGCAAATCGCGCTCTGCAGGCCCATGCGAGCGAAATCGTTAATAGTGGCGAATGCAGTAACGTTACGAACAGTTGTAGTGACAAGAAAGAGAGTAGAGAGTGCGAGTTAGTTTGTATTGAGGGTAAATGCAACGTCAAGATTGGTCTCATCCTACCAAACTCCACTTTTTATATAGTTAATTTGGATGCGGTTAGTTGGATATTTTACCTCCATCGGAACTAGGATAAGTAGTTGTAGAGTGAAAAAGCAAAATTTGCGGTTTTTCCTTTTTTTCGTTTAATATAATTTACTATGTTACGATCCAGTATTACCATCCGTATTGAACTCGTCGTGTTTGCATTCCGCCACTTGAACAACTTAAACGTGTACTTTAGGATGTCATCCGAAAAATAGAATTTCAATTGGAGAGGCGCAAATGATTGCGAACATATTTTTTACGTATAGTTATCAAATACGAGTAAAATAACATAATAAATTATCGTTATTATTACCTACTGATAATTATTACAATTTGCGTTCACTTTATCTAATGAGTATATCTCGAAACGATTAGGAAACCGAAATGCATTATGCGGTCGTAATAAAAGCAATAGCAACAATAGAAAATTGTGTTGACAAGTGAAAAATGTACTGAAATTAACGGTGTATGCGCGACGTCACATCATTGACTTCGTTGCCATCGGTCAGGAACACTTGATAAGTAGTAGTAAGTTAAACGTTATATTAAACTAATGAGCGGAATCGAGATTTACACGTGAACAGTCGTCAGATAATAACTGTTTAAACTAACTAATGAACTAAAGAATAAAGTCAGCTTAAAAAAAATTATAACTTAATACTTTAGAGAAAAAGGCATTTCAAAATATCGATATGTAAAGTGTTCACAATCATCATTCGCAGATAGTTAAACCGCTTCGAAATAGGATTTTGTATTTGAAGTAAATCCTGAAATAAACCGGAAAACATATTTTCCGTGGGTAGCTTATACTTCTGCACCGTATCTTATACAATAAAACAAACTGGTAGAATATTCGAAACATGCTTATACATACATATATAAATACATATTTGCAAATCTCTACTTTTGGAATTTATTGAGACATGTCAAATAGAAAATAAAATGTTTCCTTTTCTTCTAGAGTCGGAGGTTGCTTTTGATCTTGTGTTCGCCCGATTTGCGTCATATCCCAAGTTTGATATTTCAAGACCGATATACTCTTACTTAGTTTTCGGTACACGGAAATAATTACTTTCTTAATTCAATTTTATTGGATTGGAAATATTTTGCAAATTTTACAAATGACTAAATTTGCATGCACTGACTTAATGCCTTAATAATAAAATTGCCTTCAAGCTCTTGAAAAAGACAATACTAATAAAGCCCTTTTTTGCACTTAGTTGGCGATAAACTAAAAGAAATAAGATAATCACAAAATTAAAATAATATCAAACAAAACACATGAACAACATTAAAAGAATTGTTTGGATACTTATATCTAGCTAGGAAAAAGTCACTGACTATAGAGAATATATCTAATAACAAACTTTGAAAACTATATTGTTTCAACACATTTTGACATCTATTCAGATCTGTAAATATCTAACACAAAGAGAGTTACAGCTGAGGAGCTACCGGAATATGTACTTGAAGTTTAGATATACTTTCAGTAAAGATATACAGGCCAAAATTGGCGGTCCCTCAATTGTTACTTTTTCTTACAAGTAAAACCGCATTCAAAACAATTCCGATGCTGATACATATAATTTGCCATTCGAATTCTTGCGTTAAATTCTAAGTACTCTACATTTTAGATTTTTTGTTGGCGAAGGTTTGCAATCCATCAGAATCTGGGAAGTTATGTCCCAAGCTTTTTCCTATTTCATGAAGACGTAGGGACCTTGTAGCTGTATTTTGTAATAGAATAATTGTTAATGTCCGCTGCGCTAACAGTGGGATTACTTTTGCATTCCTAAATAAAACGAAACACTCGCAGTTATTAAGTTAAGCAATGAAAATACTTCCTTTTCAATACACCCATTCAATCGAGACATTTTTGTTTTTTTTTTAATTTTTTTTCCAAGTCACAAAACAGGGTATACATTTTTTAATCTAAATTTGAATTTTGTAAATGTCTCTTCGTCAGTTCTATTATCCTAGAGACAATAAAAGTAAAGCATACACTATTGTTTTATCTCGAATGGTTATAATAATATGAACGAATTTTGCTCTTCACGAGTTATCTAATGAGCTTTTAACCGAAAGAAAGGGAGAATACATTTACAAGGTTTACATTGAAAACAAAACGGACGGATTATCTTTGAGTTGGTCAACCAATACAATGCAGAGTGTAGGAATAAAGAAATAATATTATGTAATAAAAAGTAGTCCCTAAAGTAAACTACCGATATATTCAAAATAATGTATAATAGATGACTATTCGTTTGTTCATTCAGAAGCGGAATCTCCTGCTAAGTTCCTGTTATCCATTAATCAGTAGTTATATCAATATCGTATTTAAAATTTTTAAGTAAAATATATTAACTATTCAACAATATGTTTAGCATCAGTATGAGGTTATAGTGCATACGACAACAAAATGTATACTGGGATTGAAAATGATTTCGTTCAGAATATTTTTCTGCGTGTATACGACTTCATTTTCAACGTTTTGGTTATAAAACTACTCTTTTCAACAATTATATACTATTAAGCATGTTTGATTTAGAATACGTTTAAGAATGTATTCGTTCCGTCGCAACTAAAAGTCTCAAATTGATTTAACGAACCTTAACATTAGTAACAAAGGTCAAAACGAAAGCGGTACCTTTCTTTGTTTGGAATTCGCTGCAACCTACCTTGCCAGCGCAGCGCCTTTAAACACTCAAGCATTTTGCATTGTTTTCTCTTGCGAGTTTTGCAATCAAGTCAGACTGGTGGATATTAAACGCTTTGCTCTGCCACGTCGTAAATATTTTTGTAACATTCTTTCGCAATCATAACAATAAATTCCGCGACACGAAATAATTTGATGTATCGTAAACGTATATATTTCCCGAAGTCGCTTTCATTGCATCGAGAATCTTCATGAGATTGCCAACAACGTTAGTACTAGTTTAATACTTTTAATTAATAGCGAAAATATTCTGATTTCCAAATTTGAATATTCTTTAACAGGTTAGGTATCCGGCGCCTCCGCCACATTTGTAACGTACGCATGATGGCCGGGGGCGCTCGAAGATTACTCACTATTGTATTCCCTTACGTATATAATAATATGCACATCAATTGAAGGTGTTCCTCCGTGTTGACAAATTAGTAGTTAGGTTATTAGTTGTTGTGCCATGATGGTCGCAGTCTCCTGACCCCACGAATACTAGCCCATAGTATTATGGCGTGTGCGCATTATACTCAACATTAATACTGTGATTTTAGTCCCGCGTACGTATTCATTACATAAATTTTATATATGTACGGACAAACTGTTTATGTTTAATCAACAGCGAAAATGGAATTATTCGGTAAATAAGCAAACAATAAATTACTAAACGTGCTTTCATTACATGCGTTTATTTCGCATTAGTAAACGAAAATTGTGTGACACGGGTTGAATGCATCGGTAGATATCTATTGCGAGAGTGTAACGATAACCTTACAACGACGTCCAACAGTTTTAACTTTAACAGAGGGAGAGATAATTATTCTGAATTGATAGGATCTTAATTTTACTTCAACTTCGTTTTCGCTTTTTCCCTTTATTTTCCTGGATTTTTCTAATTTTATATCTATATAGTAGATGTATAACGATTAAGATACAGAAATTTGCTTATCTTTTCCATCTGCTCGTACATACCACACGTATGTACATATGTTTGGATGTTCGATCGATATTCGCAAGTTTTAGAAATAAAAACCTCAGTTAGGCGCTACAATTTTTTAGCCGATACACATGTATAAAAATGTCGTCTCATTGTAACGTTTAAAAAACTATTTTTACATAGTAAATTAATTCAATCGTTTCCTTTTTTCTCAGCAACTAAAATAATGCCATCCTTTTATCTAGAGTTTTGTCTGTTTACGACTTTGTTTGCAAAATTTCTTCTTCGAAACTTAAAAATTGCTTTCTCTTCTAATCAATTCCATTGTCGCTCTTAAATGTAGAACTTTTTCATGTTTCCATTCCAGCTGTACCCGTGCGACACATCTCAAATCGGGAGGATTGAAGACTAAGAAAACTATAAAGTTTGTATTTAAGAGATAGGTAGAACGGGGCGCACATTTCTAGCAAACTTTAATAAACGAAGAGCGTCTGTCAAAGAAGAACGAATTATTTTTTCGAAATGTTAACATGTAGTAGAGATGAAAATGTATATTTACAAGATACCGCATATGCTACTCATGAAGCCCGATACTAGACCGCTGTTATTGCGCAAATACACAGATTTTTACAGTATTTATTTAACTAATACTAGATAATGTAATTATTGTATTGTACGTTTACTACTGTATACCGTGAGCATTATTTACGCGATTTTTTAATCGAATCAAAGTAATCATTGATCGCATTAAACATTGGATATCGGTCATCGAGTCTAGTATTCGTCCAAGGCCGTTTTTTAAGCGTTTTTTAATACGATTCTCGTTAATGATTAGCTTTCAATTATCCCAGTCAATTAGAATGATGTTGACACCCATAGGGCAAGTTTTCATATTTTAAATAGACGATCGCATGTACAATTAATTTAATATAATAGATAAACTCTTCTAAAACCGTTTTGTAAATATGTATGTATTTCCTTACGCATAAAATGTCTGATTCTTTAATAAATTAAGTATAAACCTATGGAGACAAGCTTTTCGATTAAAAACGTAGGATCCTGCGAGGAAGTACCAGAAACAGAAAAAAAAAAGATGTTTTCCTTATGTTACTAATTTTTATACTCGTAAATAGTTGTTAAATGAAATAAAGTTTTAGATAAAAGTTATTTATTTTTTTCGTAGATAATAACATACTTATTAAAAAATATAGGTTTCCATTTGGAAAAACTAACTTATAACTCGGAAGGTATTGATGGCGTTTCTAAAATTAAACGCAAAAAATTTTTATCTACATTTTGCTTTCGATTAAATAAATGATTTCTGAGTTATTCAGTCGTCTCAAGATAAATGAATCACCCGGTATATGCGATCTCTTTAACAGGCCATTTACGCTTGGAAGTGATTGATGTGAGTTCATATAACTTAGTTTGCCTACTGTACGTACGACAATATAATAATTGATGAATGAAAATGTCGTTGATATTTTTTATAAACAATTTTAAGCGTTTATAAAGTTCGTTTTGTGACTTATTCAAAATTTATATAGACCGGAATTCCAAAAATATATGGGCTTGCTTTCATATTTACACATATCGCATCCAATAGGATTGTTTATGTTAGTGTTTAGTTTATAGACTTTTTAAATAAAGTAAATTTAAGAAGTTTCTTACGTAAATATTTACGGTGTGTGCTGTTTCTATTTCAAGGTGGGTAAACAGTTCTTTATATATACGGCTATACGTATCTATATATTTGCATGTGCGTAAATATATTAGATTGACGATAACTCTCCCTAAAGGTTAATATATTAAAAAATATATACCGACTGTTTCATAAATACACATACGCCTGAAATTATTTCGCGGCTAGTCTCATTTGGATTAAATTTTGTACGAGAATTTAGATCCGTTGGGCTCGTAATAAGTTTAACTTGATGTAATCGATATACTACAGCTTTAATTACTTATTTTACCAAGTAACTACATTTGATCATTTAACTTACCAGGCAACGTACAATACCTTGGTTTAGCAAACAGATTAGCAGATCGCGTAAAATGATCCTCATAATTTTTAATATAATTAACGTTTTCTAGTTTAAATCATTATCAATATGCATGTAAAATAATGACAGCAAGCACTGTGGCGTAGTATGGTAAACAACACGTAAGTATCGGCAACCTCCGTACCACACAAGTCACCGGTCGATGATGAGGACCATTCGTGTCTTCGAAACGACCGTCCCGGATTAATTATTACATAATTAATTAAACTTGTGTGGTGCGCAGGTTGCCGATACTTATGTGTTTACCAATGTGCATGTCTATAAATGTTTAGTCTACGATAGGTTGTTCATTAACTTTTATGAGAAAGCTCATCGCAACACAATTCCTTGTAGTTACGATGCCATTTTTGATATTAGAATTTGGTATCCTTCGTGATCCTGTCTGTAAATATTTCATAAGGCATGAAGGCGTATAATTGTTTCGAAAGGTTATACGTATAGTGGGCAAACTAAGTTTGCCCGCTATTCTCCTTCCTCGATTCATCATCTCCTTTTAAAGAAAAGTAAGCACAGATCCTAGAATTATTAATTAAACCGTATCTACTAACAATTATTTATACATCAGATAATAATTATAATATGGAAATGACAGGGAAAGAGCACGGATTTAACGAAAGTAAAGAGAAAATCTACGTATGTAACTGCCAATCGGAAACAAAAACTTGAATTTTTATTTGATACGTGTCTCGAAATCCGAAATTACCATTTTCATTAGGATCGTCAAGATCGGTGATATGGTTCCCTATACATTTTAGGTGGTTATTTAATGTTTTGGGTAAAAAATCGAGTCGTGCAGCCTAAATAGCAACTAACTCCCTTTTTCTGTTCTACAACACTAAACTATATTCTTTTGTTATTAATTTAGTATCTGTAGTGTATGGCATGCATGATAATTCATTACCATTATATTATGTTAACATGACATTTCCGTTTGCGTTTCAGGCTTTATCGGAGATAGAAAATGCCAAGGAATACATAACAAGTCAGGTTCTTCTACCGGATTACGTAAATTTTGAAGTGTATAGCTACAATGACAACTGCGTACAAGCTGATGCTACGGTTCACGCTGTAAATGCTTACATTGACGATTGCGTTCATGTTTTTCTTGGACCGGTTTGTGATTACTGTTTAGGTAAGTACTTGTTACTTGATTTTATTCACGTAGTGAGCTTTAGACTTGTATGAGAAAACTAAACGACTGTATCTGCCCTACATTCAAGGTACATATCACCGATCGCATCAGCAAGACCCTGTTCAGCAACAACATAAAACCCATCTTCAAACAAAATTTCAAACTCTCAGACTACTTTCCCATCGAAGTTCGCATTCATTTGGAAGCCCCTGTGGTGGTATGTGTGTTATGTTCGTGCGGTGGTGTGTACATCGCTGAAACAAAGCGATCGGTCAGTACTCGTGTTACTGACCTATTACTCCCATTTGTCTGGCAAATAGTAGAAAAATCCGTGAATCTATAAAAACCTTCAAATATGCCTACAGTTGTACATTGCGACAATGGCTAGCTCTTACGTCATATATGAAAATCCCAATTGATTGAACCTCCTAACAACCGGCACGGTTCATTGATCCGTAACTGTTCACCTCCATTGACCCGTGACAAACTCTATATAAACCCATCCAAAACGCATAGTTCCTGGTCAGTGTGCAGTGACAGCCCTGAAAATGTCACTGCACACCCATAAGAGTGACGAAATGTCGGCAGAAACTGCGGTTCCAACCCGGAAACCAAGAGTATAGTGTTATTGACGACCGCGGAAGCCTACGTGATAAAAATTATGACTTTCGCAAATGGAGATCGTACATCTTCCAGTTATTGAAGAAGTACAGTGTGTAACAAATTCATTAATTTCACTCAAAGAAATGTGAGGAATTCAAAAATATTTAATTAAATAGATTCACAAAAGCAGCTGTCGGATAGCGATCGATCTAGGAAACAAAATTTCAAAATTTGGTAAGAAGAAATATAATTCCGTGCATTGATAAAAACTGTAAACTTCGACATTAAGAATTGTTTAACTCTCATTTCAGTCTAATTGAAGAGGTAACAAAATGAACTTCGTATCGTATGCATTTAATACTTTAATTGTTATTTTTTTCCCGAGAAGCTTAATTTTTCATGAGAGTCACGATTACCTTTGCCACATTGTACATTTGGCAAGCTGTGCCATCATTCCCGAAAAGATTTCGTTTTTCGAAAATCGTTCGAAGAGTTATCATGATACAAGAGTACCTATCAAAAGTAATATCTGTAATTTTACGTATTTAATATAATGGTTTTCAATTGAAATTAATTCTAGTAACTAAAATCCTTTGTCTAAATTTAGGTGGTTCTGGCACTTTCTAATTTCTCTAGTGCTAAAAGTTCTAAGAGGAGATGGGATTACTTTATTTAGATTATACTGGAAAAGGTAAAGATCAAAAGCAAAATAAATTCGCACACAGAATGGTTTCCGAATAAATACTATTAAACACCTGGAAAAATATAGGCGCATTAAATAAAACATGTTCCGACACTGTAATTTGATTAACAGCGAAAAAATTACGAAAGTAAAACGAGGGAAAAGAATTTTAACTCTACCTACATTGTTCGAACGCGTCTTGCCATTCAATAAAAGTTTATAATCGGATCCATTATATCGATAAGCGGTTTAGATAGATCTATAAATAAATAACTGTTTTTAAACATAATAATCACTCTATGTTCATTTAAGAAAAGCGATAAGCAGAATTTAGAATTAGTTATCGGCATCTAATAATAGGCTGTGTTTATCTGAAAAATTGATAGTATGAAATATAAATATAGAATCTAGAGTGAAGCCTTATTTTACGCACTTGTAATTGCCTAGTTTTGAACTACGGTTATATATTTAACAGTTATACCGTACTTAGGTTATCGGAAATTGGGTGTACCTAGATGGTAATGACGGAGTGGTAGCGTACGGAATACGGAAATGATATTATTTGCTCCGACGGGAAATGGTATGGTCTTTATTGTTACTGTTTAAAAAAAATAGTAATTCTTTCATTCCTTGTATTTCCTTTAGTCCAGTAATGAGTTCATAGAAATATCTGGCTATATTTTAACAGTTTATTTAGATAGAAACAGATACAAAAACAAAGGTGTTAATTTTACAGAACAAATCACACATGTATTGCTATCATCTCACCTTTTCTACTGCCAACGTAACTTTTCCTAAACCTAAACATTTACTAACGACTTACAAACTTAAAGATATTTTTATTGTTAACTTTTAATACCACCTTTCAATAAAAATGTTCTTGTTAAACACTTTAACAATTATGAAACCAACTCTATATTTACACATAATTTGACGAAAGAAACCCTTGCCAAAGGTTTTGCCAATCTGGTCTTCAGATTTTACAAAACTTCGATTACCTTAAATAATACCTTTCCTTGTAGATAATTAAATTTAATGTCAGGTAACAGGTGCTAACGTCTTTGTCATATTCATGTCCATAACAGGTAAATTTCTTAACTCGATAAAGGATAACGTTGTACAAGACTGCTTCTTGGACGCCCACGACACACTGCAGCTAAACACAATCCACGTCAACACGTCCCTAAAAACACTCCTTGTCCCCGGCTGTAATCCAATGTTCCTCTTATATGCCGTAATAGTCGTTTCAACGCTTTATAGAGCTCGGATATAGCACCACTTCGGAAACGACTCGGGCAGCTGAGCTAATGCACGTAAATCCGGCCTCGTCATCAAATAATTTGTCGCAATTTTAACTCTATATTTTGGGTTTCTGAAGTATCTTTCTTCTCCATTTTAAAATTTAAACCCACCGGTGTGGTAACTGACTAACAATCTTGCATATTAAACTTGAACAGTACGCCTTTCAGAGATGGTGTCTGACGTAGCCTCAATACTCCTTCTTCTCCATTATATGCTATATTAATTCCTACTTTACTTGCCAGACCTACATCTTTCGTTTGATAAAATTCGCTTCAATTGTACTAAATCGTCCACATACAATAAGATATAATCTTTCTTTGTCGGTGTTTCTTGTGTACAAGCAAAAATCATTTATAGACCTCTTCATTCCCAGTTTTTCCATTTGTCTATTAAATTTTTCATTCCATCGGGTAACGCCATGTATACTATTTCTTGAATATCTTGAATTCTCCACATCCATCTGGAATGTGTATAATTTATACATGTTTGCAACGGTTAACAATACACGCAAGATTTGTAATTTTCTGCTGGTGAATAGATTTTCCTGAATTCAACATAATCCTTCTATTAGAATCCGTTTGCCGCTAGCTTTATATTGCATTAAGTTGCACTGTTTACCAACTTGTTTTCCTGTCATTTAGATACCTTAATTCGTATTTAAATTTAAAATAACATCGTCTTATATTGTATATGCACGTTTATTGCAAGGTTAACTTAAATACATCGTTCAATTTTAAGTAAATAATTTCTAAAGGCCTTATCAACACTGTTTTAAAGATGTTATCTGTAGGTATCCACTTATGATTAATACGTATGTAGGTATATGCATATCTACTAGACATTTTTAATTTTTAGAAACAGACTTGTAACACATTTCAATTAAAATTCGCGATAAATTAATCACACAAATCATAGTTATGCTTTTTGTTTTTTATTTATTTTCTTTGTGTATTAGGTAAAGTATGTACAATTGATATCGCTATTCAATAGCCAAAATTAGGTACTTGAAGATGTTAAAACCTTCCCCTGAGAACGAGATATAAGCACTGAATTTGGTTCCGATTAGGGGAAATACCGTTCGCTAAGATTATATTAACATTGGTTTTATTGATTTTACAAGGGTAAATATGTATGTATATGAGTACGTGATTAAAAACGAACCGAACAACAAACTTTTTTTCAAAAAATAATAAAATAAACACATGACGGAATCCAATAGATATTCGATAAACGATGCGACAAGCCACAACTTATTCATCCGTGTCGCCAAGATCTTAACAACGTTTAGTATTAAAATCTAGAATTTCCTTGGTATTTGGATAATAGCATCTGCGTAAAAAGTACTAACAGGTTTTAAAAAGGGTGCTTTCCTGGCAGGTTTTCGCGGTGCAGTGGCCAGCACGCCCATCTAGCAAACGGGGATATGCATGACAGATTCAATTTTCAATTTTGCTGCATAACATATTTTCATGTAATTAATTACATTGGAAAATACTAAGGAAATTCCAAATGTTCTAGTTCTAGCAATAGCGATAAGGAAACCTCTCCAGATGCTAAAACTTGCTAAAGAAAATTTCTTTCGTCGGCGGAAATTCACTTTAAAGGCGTGAAATACCCTTCCGAAAATAGATTATTTTTTTCTATAATTCTCGAACGATAAGAGTTAGAGGTTTAAATGCAAGAGTTATTTGATATCGATTCCTTCATAACACGGTACTGCGGAATATACAAAGTGCTGCGCTTAAACTAACTATTTCAAATAATATGGAAAGATAATTCAATTATTTGGAAAAATAAGTATTTCGTCTATAATTAATATTTATTAAAAACATTCTGCGGGAGAAATACGTTAGTACTAAAATTAGCCCCCTCTCTCCTTCTTTGTAGGTGGGGTGGACGGTAACTTTAGAATCTTAAATAGGAACCCCCTATACTTTATTCCAATCTCGGATTCTATGGCAAAAATATGTGGAATTTGTCTAAACATTTTTTCGATTCATGATAAATGGCGCTGTAATCGACAAAACTCAATTTGTTTCAACTTCTCCTACCGAGAACCTACGCGTACGATCGATATTGCGGTAGAGATGTTTTTTGAGCACACTTTGTGTCTTGTTTGGTGTTATATACTTCTGAAACATTCTGTACGTACAGCTAGAAATGTATATACGCTTTTAAGTAGATTTAAGCAACAAACAATTTTTATTTAAAACATTTTCCATGTCATTACAAATGTTTAAGTAAAGCACTCTGTATATTCCGCAGTACTGTGTTATGAAGGTGTGAAGTGTTATGAACGCTTAAACACCACCGCTAACTGTTACCCTTCGAAAATTATATCGAAAAAGATAAATTTTCGTCAATAATGACTTTCCGCCAATGAAAACGAACTTCCCTTACATATCTGAACATACTCTGCATTCCTACCAAGTTTCATCCGATTCTGAATTTGATACCTGGAGAGTTTCCTTGTGTTGTCTTTAAAATCTGGTTTGGATAAAACAAATTTTGCCGCCCTCACAAATGACGCCCGTGTTCAATGAACATTGAACACATGGACGGCACGGCCCTAGGCAACAAAGCTATACGTATATTTTAACAAGCTTCTTCGCAATGTAACGGTTAAAATATATTAGGTATATTACTTTATATTACGCCAAGATATTTGCGTGAAATTACAGAGAGTTGCTCCGAACAGTTTGAACAGAGATTATAAATTATTAGAGGTAAACACAAACGACATCGGTAAACAATCGCCGTAATCTTGAGCTATATAAGTAGTAGGTACATGTTGTGTACATAAGTACATAAATAAAGTTATACTAAAATTAGCTCGGTATTACATAACTGTTATTTATATTAATTATTTTTATCTAATTTGTATTCTAGCCGGTGTTGGACGATTAGCGAGATTTCTAGCTTCTTATGGTATACCACTATTTACGCCAGGCGGTTTCGTTTATGACTTCACTAAACGTAAAATTACTTGCGAAGATGAGTTTTATATGGTCGTCAATTCCGGTTCGGTCGATCATAGATCTTTTGGACAATTTATTTATCAACTATTCGCCAAGTAAAGTTATTGAGTTAATATTAAAAGTGGAAGCGAATTTCTAATCGAAAGTTTTCAGATATAACTGGCTTAAATCGGCATTGGTGTACGAGAAGTTGGATAGGACCGAAGTTGGAGGACAACACACTTGTCAATTGCTGCAGATGAGTATCATAGAAGAACTACTAAAGTTGGGCGACTTCAAGTATCACGATGGAGATATTCAACTCTCCAAATACAGTTACAACGAGTATATCAGGACCGTAATAGGCGTTGACTATGGAAGTAGGTAAACGTATTTGATTTTCTTCGTATTTTAGTGATATATTTTAAAAATCGTTTCGTCTTTAACCGGTATAACGACAATTACGCGAGGCATATCTCTTTTTTTATATTTTTTCTAGTTACAACAATTTGTGCAAGCCACGAGAATACAAGGAAGTTTCTGCTAGAAGCTGAATCTTTGAACTTAATGGACAACGGCGAATACATTTTTTTTACGTTCGACTTGTATAACGAGTAAGTACGGAAATACATAGTACCTAATATATTGTTGGTATTTACGGTTTTCTAAAACACTATCGCATAAAAAAGTGATAAGTATAGAAATACGGAATACGAACTATCTTCACGTAATTCAACAATCATATAGGGAAAACTAGGTTGATCGATTTTACACTGTATTGCTTCGGTAACAATGATGGTCGCGTTTTCAGTAAGGTTGACCGGAAAGCAATTATATGTACCTACTAGCTAGTAAAACATATAATCTAATATTTTAGGTGCAAGGCGATTTCAGTTCCGAAGAACGTACCATCTTTTTCAAATTAAATACGAATCGAAGCTTGGTAATTTCACTATTGTTTATGCAACCGAAGCTACAAGAAGCCACATTCTTGCGATACGTAATGTGGAGTTTTTCATTTAATTTTTATTTATTATTTTAGTGTGGGCTGTTTTTTCTTTCATCTATTTAATTATAGCATTTTAAAATAGATAATGATAACTTTTTTAGAAATAGAAATAGATGAGTTAGAAAAGGACGCACACGGCCCAGTATTCATCAACATGTCATAGCCCGACTGGTCGAAGGGATACTTTTTTGTACGATCTATCATTTCGGAAGATACAGCGTAAATGAAAAGGGAATGACAATATGCCGGTCTCGAACATTCATGCTCGTTGCAAATATTTATTATCACTTTCGATATGATAATTTTACGTTTTATTCAAAGAGGTTTTCTTATCAACAACGAGAGGGCTCTAATAGAGAGTATTTCAGTAAATAGGCGTTTTTCCCCCGAATACGCAAAGATATTTAGGAAATTATTTTTATGAAAAAAAATTGTAAATGGAGCGTTTTTACCATAATTTGTTATTAATGAGGCATCAACAATTTAGAGGGAAACCTAACTGTATACCGGTAATATAGAGAACAGTAGAGAGCCAAATTACGTTTTGCGGAAATCATATCGAGTGTAATATAAATATTAGGTACGAGCATGAATTTTTCGAGAACGATATATTACAATTCCTTTTTCATTTACTCCGTATCCTCCGAAATAATGCATCAAACACTACGAAAATACATACTCGCCATTCCTTAGACTCAGTCAGGTAGCCGCACGCTATGATTACAGGGTTATGTGCATCCTTTTCTTATATACGCTGCTTCGGTCCAAATAACACTGTATAAAAGGAAAACATCAAGGTAGAAGGCACTGCATTATGTGTTTCCCTTTCAAATCATTATCTATTTTAAAATACTATAATTAAATAGATGACGATTAAAATTTTAAAAGATTAAAGAAATAACAGCAGATACTAAAATTTAATTAACCAGTATTTACGAAAATCTCCACATTATGTATCACAAGTATCTAGTTTCAAGAAAACGGTTCATTTCTTGTTATCGAAACACTTTCATAGGCAACCATACACTATCAGAAATAGGTGATCTCCCACTGTCGACCACCGATCTGTTTGTTGTTTTAACGTAGGTCGTTAATAAAACATAAGGATTACTTTCGATCGGTATCCCATCGTCTGACCGACACCTATATTTCGCCCATTTATCCCCATAAACATCCTTACTTACATAATACTAAGTAAAAGATTGAAACTATTGTTACTACATATATTTACATAATTTGATCGATATCGATAATCGCCGGTCGACAGGGGGTGGGTTCATGCAGTCGATGCAGTAAGGATACTTTTTTAAATATGTTGCAGCGCTAAAATACCTTCGCAACCTTGGTATGACCCCGACGATACAGATGAAAATAACGAGAGGGCTAGGAAGGCCTATGGATCTGTTTTTACAATTACTCCGTACACAGAAGCGAACTACAGTTCTAATAATGAAACATTAAACGATAGGAGGGGGTCGCTGCTTTTAGAGGGAATATACGACGGTCTGCTCCTGTACGCGCATGCTTTAAACAATATTATATCGGCAACTAACGAATCCACTTTGATTAAGGGAATAGACATTATAAATAACGTGTTGGGAGCGAAAATACAAGGTAAATGTATGTATGTGTATGTATGTATTGTACATATTTAGCGAGAAGCTTTAAACCGAAAAATAACGTGCATCCTTATTTATAAGTACAATGTTATGTATAAATATTTAATCTAATTGCAAACAATGGTTACAATATGTACGTATCTGTTCGGGTAGGTGCCTACATTTCGTTGTTATTCTATGATAATATGTGGTAACACGCAATCTACGTAAACTGGCATCGAACCTAAATTATATTTACAAACCAAACATCGTAATATGCGTAAGTGAATATAGGAAGGTTATTCTTGAATGGAGATTAAAAAAGTGAGAAAGTTACTGGGCGACTGAATTTTGCGTAGTTAAAGATTTCAACAGCGATATACATACCTACATATTGCTATGAATTTTACGTGTGAACGCATGAAAAAGGATACAAAATTAATTATACCATCATTTTTTATCGTATACACATGCTTTCGCGTTCTAAGAACTTATTTGAAGTTATCTTTTGTGTCAATTGTTTTCTTTCTTGTTACACCAGGCATTTCTTAGTTATTATTGTATTGGAGCGGATTTGATCAGAGTAATTTTCAACCAGTACAAACATCCTTTGTTACTCTTACTCGGATAAACGTCACATATGCACATATGCCGCTTCTCAAAATTTACGAATAAAATTCGTCGACTACTATTTAATAATTGTGATATTTGTTTGTACTTCCCCTGTTTCTTTCTTTATATTTAACAGTTACGGCGTTATCGATATCTATGGAAAAACAAAAAAAAAAAGCTAGAATGCTCGTTATTGAATAGTTCTAGTTTTCCTGTTCGAATTCGCATTTGAATATTTCAATTTCAGCAATAACAATTACTAAGCTACTAAATAATATATTTAGAATTTTTCATTCAATTCGTATAATATATATATTTTATATACCTTTTACTGCGTAAACATCAAGTATCAAGTTTTGATTCCTGTGCACGAGCCCTATTGTCCATTTACTGTATCTATCCCTTCTAAATAACCAGCTATTCAATTACAACTCAGTTACAACTAACCTCCGCAGTACCGTACATCTTTTTTATGCAGGAAAGGAACGACGGAAAATACTAAAAACAATAGCCACAATGTTAATTTTCCCATCTCTTCCCTTGCCAGAAGAGGCGATATGTCTTGGTAGCGCATTTTTAAATTCGGCCAGTGTATTTTTATTTGTTAAACGCCGAGAGCTGCTCCCCTAAGGACAATAAACCACAAGCCGCCGTTGATATCAATCACCGCATCATGTTGGCATCAACATTTATTCATACACGTGAAACGAAGCAAATTTTTATTTGACTTTAACTCCGCATATTTTTACACGTACTTTGGAAAATATGTAATCTCCTTGTAGGTAAACGTGAAAACATCACCGTGAACTGTAACGCCCAGAGGGTTGCGAAGTATGCTTTGACCCAAATGAATGAAGCTGAAACCGCTTTCCACATAGTTGCCGAGTTTGACACCGGAGGGGTCTTCAACTTTGTTACCGATGTTAGATGGCCGGGTGGTAGCGAACCGAAAGATACCCCAACGTGCGGCTACGACAATTCAAAATGCCCTTGTAAGTGTTTTCGGACGAAAATGAACATTTTTCATTAATTAGATAGGTACGTGATCATGGTGATCTTTAATTAGCTACTAGCAAAGTTAAAATAATGTCATACGACTGTAACATTTAATAATAGATATTCTTCAACGTTTCGTTTAGGGATATTAGTTGTAACAGTCAGGATGTTACACGATGTAACATATCTATATATGTATGTTTTGCGCAGGGTGTGGCAACTATCTGAGAAATCGGTGCATTATACAAGATGTCGTAAAATTTTCCATTTGACATTTTTGTTATCGAGTTATTTTGATCAATTTAATTTAATGATGTCAAACATGTATTAATCGTTCTGTTATGTCAATGGATATCACCTTTTTCGGTTTCGTGTGTTTAAAATGGGACGATATTACTAGAATCGTGATTATGTCGATATGTTGAAAATATTATATGCGTATAACGACAATGCCAATGCTGCGGCTCGAGAATATGCGGAAAGGTTTCCAAGTCATCAGCACCCTGATGCAAAAACTATAAGACGAGTAGATCAAAGATTACTGGAAACAGGCAATTTAAATCCTTGACAAAATCATGCAGGAGCTCAACCTGAATTAAGCGTCGATCAAGAAGAGTGAATTCTTGGATTAGTTAAGGCAAACCCAAGGAAGACTTCGAATTGTAGCTTGAGCCCCAACTCATATCTACAATTCGTAGATTATTAAGAGCTCTTTGTCCATTTAGACCTCACTAAGTTCAATGGTGACAGCGAACTTCGAGTTAGTTTTTGCGAATGGTTGTTGCATTGCGTGAATGGAGTGATGGTAACCCTCACTTAATATGCTTAAAATCTTACCAAAGACAATGACCAAGAAATATTTGGGCCGAGTTATTACATAATAATGAATTGATCCACTTTTATTTTATACATTTATCTTCATTTTTTTAATAGAAATTTTCCAATGCTGTTATTCTATGAAGTTCCATTAGCAGATAAATAAAATTATTGGTTTCAACATGATGGTTCTGTATGAAAATTTCCCTGGAAGGTGATTTGGAAGAGATGGATTCAATCCATGGATTCCTAGATCATCCCATCTGTCTGTAAATTTTATTGATAACTCTACAGCAAAAACAAACGGAAATTCTTCGCTCCTCATTTTCGATTTCTTTTAGTCCCCTGAATCAAATCCCAGAAACACGGGCGTTAATTTGACGACATCCTCTATAGTTTAAACCCGAGAGGTTGGTTTGTGTTATTCAAAGCTTGAGTTTACATGGCGGTATGACATACCCTGATCGTGAGTTAAGGGTTAGATGATAATTAAGATGGTTACTCAGCATGAAGCTTACTTCGATGTATATATATTGTTTAGCTTTGGTGACACGTTATACCTAAGCAAGTAGATGTTAAATTGCTATTAAATATAAAAGTAATTGTTCTTCTACACGCAGTACGTTTAAAACTTTTACACAAAAATGTAGAATGTAGTATTCATTCAATTTATTGTAGTGGTAATCGTTCGTATCTGAAAACAGCCTATCTGCAGTAGGTGTGCAATATAAATTGATCATATTAAGTATCGTAAAACATGTTGAAATAAAATATGTACATGGTGTTCCATTAAGAATAGTACAGTTATATATAACACTTCTCTATTACCCGTTACCACAAACACTTCACTGAAACTGTTCGCACGTTTCGATAGCTAAGCTATCATCTTCAGCAGCAATACTGAACTGAGTGCAGTTCAGTGCCACGGTATTCGAGTACAGTTATATATGTTGACGTAATAGAATGGTCGACCACGAATAACTTTCATTGCAAAGGGTTTTCCTATAAAGTGAACAGTTTAGCCGTAGTGGATCGCCATGAGGCACCGATTCCTGACAATTGCCACGCCGTATGCACTTGCTGTAGTTAGCATTACATACTTATTTACCTAAAGACAAATAATAACGGTACTAGTTTGTATCTTCTTGACGCTAATTTGATTCCTCTACGTATTAAACACCATGTGGACCCCATTCAATTTTATCAAACGATATTTCTTTATATGATAAAAATCATATTGGGGATTAGAGAAGCTTATTTATTTTTCAAATGCTATACATTTACCTTTTTGCTTTTAGCTGAAGTCAATGTACTGCTGATCGTTATAAGCGTCGCGCTAGCTTTAGCCCTAGTAATATTTTCAGTATATTTATACAGGTAATATAAAATCTCCATCCGAAAATTTGATTTATTTATTAAGGATTCTTTTAAAGGCACTACAAATTAGAAGTAGACTTAGCATCTATGTCGTGGAAAGTTAATTGGAATGAAATCGTATGGTTACCGAATAGGAAGACTAGGAGCAGTTTATATTCGACAGGATCTCTAACAAAAAGGGGAAGCTTAATTGTAAGTATGTATGTAAATATACTGAAGAATTCATGGTGGCTCTGTATAATTGAGTGCTTCAGTACAAAAACCACGTATCTCTGAAAACCGAAATCTTCTAGGGGGCAAAAAAAAAACGTTCCTATAAATTAACCTTTCATAAATTTGTACTTTTTAAGTTGCATGCCGACTTCAGGTTGCAAGATATAATTTGGGTTTTGAACATTGGTTAAATTATAATCATGATGTTAATAATGGAGATACCTAGTTCTCATTATTTTTCAACATTTCTCTTTATGGTAAACAACACATAAGTATCGGCACCCTCCGCACCACACAAGTTTAATTTATTATATAGTAATATAATAATTAGTCCGGGACGGCCGTTTCGAGGACACGAATGGTCCTCATCATCAACCGGTGACCGAATGGTATTCGGAAGAACGAAAAGAACAGACCCCTCATAAAAAAGAATAAAGTCGACGACGAATTATTAGAATACGCGTGTAGAAATGTCTTGTCGTAGTTTTGAGCTGTTTCGTTGATTATCAAAGCAATGATTTCATATGAATCATCATGGGGTTTCAACATCTTCAGATAAATTTAAAATAAGATATAAGTACGTACGTACCTACGTACATACGACCTTAGGTAAAGCCTACAATTGGAATTGGTGGAAATGTGTACGACCACTACGAATTTGTATTTGCCGAACGGATCAGGACCATTCTGAGGTTTGTATAGAGAGTATGGGAGAACGAACCCGTAATGTTTCTAGCGTTTGATACCTGCACATACGAAAACGCTCGAGGCGCGCTGCCTGGCGTATAGAAAATAATTGCATGCATCACTTACTGATCGAGTGGGAGAGTCGTTAATCAATGCTGGCACCTTTTTGTCAAAAAACTTTCCACCGATTTAGAATAACGTGCGTGTTCTATTTTAACACGCACGTTATTCGTGGGAAATTCACGAGAAGTGACGCTTACAGGGTCTTCTTCGGTTTTTCTTTTTTTCAGACCGTGCAATCAGAAAACGACGGCTTCAGTTTAGCGGGCGATCGACAAATCTACACGGACGTCGCTTATTACAAAGGAACTAGAGTAGCAATTAAGAAATTGAAAGATGTAAAAATAGAACTTAACAGATCGCAATTGTTACATTTGAAAGTGATGAAAGACATCTCTAATGATCACTTGGTAAAATTCTTCGGAGCATCCTTGGAAATACCTCACTGTTGCATATTAACGGAGTATTGCCCGAAAGGTAGCCTCCAAGATATTTTGGAAAACGAGCAGGTCAAGCTAGATACAGTATTTCGTATGTCGTTAATCTTCGATATCGTTAAAGGGATGCATTATTTACATAATAGCGATATAAAATCGCATGGTTCTCTGAAATCCTCGAATTGCGTAGTCGACAGTAGATTCGTTTTGAAAATTACCGACTTCGGCTTGCATTTCCTTCGCGAACACACCGCAGAAGATTACAATGACACGACGACGCATTCGTATTGGCAGCGTAAGTGCTTTTTCTTTGTTTTGTTTTTCCGCCGTGGCCATCCGATGATGCGTGTAAACTGTAAACGTTCATTTTATTATTAGGCCAACTTTGGACGGCGCCGGAATTTCTGCGAATGGGAAACCCGCCGAGATGCGGCTCCCAAAAAGGCGACGTATATTCCTTCGCTATTATCGTCCACGAAATTGTAGTTAGAGAAGGTCCATTCTACCTAGGAGATGACGATAGGATATTGAGCTCCAAGGGTACGTACAGTCCTTTTTTTTTCTTTTTATACTGAGGAACGGAATTATACGACGTTATAAATTAAAATCGCTTTTTCGTATACACGAACCGATAAACTAAAATTATTAGTTCGTCAGGCTTATCGCCATCAATTGAGGTACACTTATGTGCAGATCTATTCGATAGAGATTTGTCCTGTTAGTAACGGTTTTCTATATATTTTCATGAAGCACAAATGCCATTGGAGCAGTAAGTATACTTCAATAAATTATTACTTGGTTGCCTTCAAAAGATGGGGAGTATCAAACGTATAAAACATTTTCTTGTCCGCAATGTAAAATGTTCGATCTTCTGATATCCGTAACTACACATCTAACTTAAATGTGTATGTTGCTCGCCTTTTCCAGGAAAATATAAAAATTATCATTTCTGTATTTTCCTTTACATTTTTACCATTACACGTGGTATATACAGGTATAAATCCTACAGATAATTCAATTTTCAAACCCTACAACTTCATTTCGGGCAACACAATGAAAGAGATTTGACTTGAGGCACATTTCGTCAATGCACGAAATAAAATATTTTCTAGCTATTATAAGAGCCTTAATAGATTTCCATACAATGCTAGGGGATCAGTTGCACCAACCTGCTGAAGATTCACCAGTAGCAGTTTCCATTCTTCCAACAGATGTTTGACACCCTTTTATTGCATTCTATTTTGACGGTAGTTATTTCGGAAACTGGTTGAATGTTTGTTGATGTCAATAGCGTATTTACCGTTAATAAATACAATTAATATTGAAACTTGCAATTTGATAACTTATTTATATAATATATTTTAATTTGCAAGGAAATTTTTTGGTAATTGATTATTTTGCAGATAGAATTCTTTATCGTATCCATTAATTTGTTGTAGAATTAATTCGTTCGTATGTTCTACTTAACAATAAAACCAAACAAAGAATTTTTCATACAATGATTACTTTACAAATAATTGCTCACTTACCTAAAATTTTCATCTTTGAAACATGGTTGAGATGAGAGCCTTTCCATGGATGGAGATATAGTGGGAATAGCATGAAGTTGCAATCGATTTTAAAGATCGTTCATCTTTTTTTCAAAACGCTCTCCACATAAACCATAGTTATATTAAATTAATCGCTACCTAGTTTGGGAAGTAAGTCTTTCCTATTACAAGCCAGCAATCATTTTCCTGTTTTGAAATTAAAGCAACAACATAATAAAAAATATACCTTCGATTACTTACCTTTCCAGTTCACAAAACTGTATACGACTATATATATATTATTAAAATACTACACACGGTAAAATTAAATCACAAGGAATAAAAGTTGTAGTGAATAGTTGTAATCAAAAGGCACAAAATAACAAATGTTATTTTGTGCCATTTTGTGTTATAAGTATAACTTACAACTGACGGAAAGATAGGTAAGGCATTGCACGCACTTCGAGCATATGTTATTTTGCGCTGTTGTAGTACTTATAAACATCTATACAGGGTTGATTCAAAAAAATCGTTTTTACTCTATACTATAATTAAAATTGATTCATATTTCTATAAATTTTTTTGGAATGCTCTCAACCAGATGCAAATATATCTAATAATTTTATGAATAATATGTATTTCGACATATTTATCCTTTCACATTGAACATAGTATTCTAAAGAAAAGTAAGCACAATCCCTAGGATTATTAATTATACCGCATCTACTAATAATTATTTGGGCATCAGATAATAATTATAATACGGGAATGACACGGACTTAGCGAAAAAGAAAACCTACATAATGACTGAGAATCTTAAACTAGCTTGAAGAGATATGAACCATCAAATGTAATTCCGAAGTAATTCATAATTACATGTATCTGTGCTCTCGAAAGATATAACTTATTTTGCTTACTGTACACTCAACTTCTTTCATCATTTTTGATAGCATCGTTGTTATAACGAATGACACTAATTTACTACATATTCATAATTAAGGCGCTTGTCCTTTCCGAGTAAAATGATCGCGATACAATCCTTCGTTCGAGGCTTGCGAACGGAGAAGCTAAGACTAAAATAAATCGTACGTTGTAAATTGCATTTACGGCTTCAATCGGGTTTTCAATAAGCTTAATAGGCAACCTTATTTTTCAAAAACCAAATTATATCTATTCAGTATTCAGAATATAAATCTCCTTCGAGTAGATTCTGCTTTCGAGTAAGCGTATTTTAACTCTTATTTACGATCACAACGTTAACTTAACTATCAGCATTATTATACATATGTACGCACATAATAATGATAATAATAATAATAATAATAATAATTGGAAAAGAAGTACTACGACCATACAATGTTAGGAAGCAAATAATTAATTAAACAGGTAATCAATGGGTGGTGGTTTGAAGAAAAAGGAGTGTCCTTTGTTCATTAACTCAATATTTTACTCTTTTTTAGAACGTCACCAGGAGCATAAACTATAATTGTGAATAAATGGGTGTTTATTAATATTTGTTACAATGGAGATAATTAAAAGTATTTTAACACTTATTTTATTGTGATGATCAGGGATGCCATTTCTGCTCACCGTCGAGATATGAAATGCAAAAATTTTCTACACAGCGCTTGTATTCTTTCGCGACAAAGCATACAAAAAATAGCATTATCTTACATTACAAAAGTTCTTTCAAATTCCTTTTTATATTTTTTTATGAGGCTCATTCCAAAAAATTAGAGAAAAACCAGAAAATACATGCTGTATTAATAA
The DNA here is from genome assembly GCA_902654985.2 of Oryctes borbonicus. NCBI lineage: Eukaryota > Metazoa > Arthropoda > Insecta > Coleoptera > Scarabaeidae > Oryctes > Oryctes borbonicus. The sequence goes on from LR736920.1 coordinate 155,911, forward strand.
AATAATAGAATAAAAAATAACAAACACATTAAATTTAAAAGTTGTATTAGAAATTAATAAGCAATGTAGAAAAATTAACAAAGGCACTCTCTTTGCAAAATTAAAAAAATAAGATAGTGCCATGTGCTGCTGATTCTTTTTATAGATCCATGTTATTCATCACCGACGATATTGAATAGCAGCAACTGAATACTACCAACAGGAACTCATCTTGTTGTAATGGGTTCATAAGAACCCCTGTTAATAATATTCACTGGACGTATGTTAGGACGTATAGGTTTACATTGTTGCAAGTATGGTATGATTACGTTTTAATACTGATCAACTCATGCAATATAAAGATTAATGATGTACGCTTTGTATTTGGTTGTTGGTATTCCTGATTCTTCTCTATCGGATTCTGCTAAGCAAGAAGCCAAGGAATCTGACGACAAGGAAACAATGTACTTGTTGGTAAAAAGGAAAGAGATAATCGTTAATGAAAAGGCGAGCCGAGCTCCAAATTGAATTTTTTCTTATTGAAGTATCAAATTTTGTTTTTTGTCGCAAAGAACAAATAAAACTTTGAAAGTCAAAGATAAGATTACCTAATGGCATTGAGATTTTCCAAGTTCAAAATTATACAAATTAGTAGACGTCCGTCAAGCACAGAAGAACTAATTAAAGTTTCAAGCGTAATTTCATTTTCGTTACCATCTTACCGCCGCGCCGCCGGCATCTTAATATGCTTTTTGCATGCGAAACAAGTCATTCCTTACTTTTTTTTATTCTGACCGTAAGAATATACGGCAAACGCGACAAAACTAAATCAATGTACGGCAAAGACTATGTAGTAACTATAGATCTTTATTGAATCTGAAACAATTAATGCACAGAAAGCAAATCAAAATTTCAAGTTGTTTGTTACGTCAAACAAAACCGCGTTTTCATTCGCAGCTTTGCGCTGTTGTTGGCACACGTCGTCAGATCATTGTGAATTCGTGCACATCTACATCATTAGGACATTTCACTGAACTCGATATATTAAAAGCAATAAAATTAATAAAATATCGGGGAAGTAGCCGAAGGAATATTATTTTGTATTCTAAAATTGCGAGTTAAACAATACAATCTGAGACCATCATGTCGCGATAACCGACGCATACCGAGTTCTGAAGCAGTACAACAGCGTTTATGTTGTACATTGAGAGAAGGCCGCGTGTGGATTTAACAAAATTTTTATGACATTAACAAGTGGTCTCGTTTGTATACGTACGGTGAAACAATTTGTTCTTTTAACAAAACACACTGGTTGGAGTATTTCTGTTGATTTAATGCGTGCACTCTTATAAAACAGTAACAAAGAGTATTATTAGAGTTTTAGTTGCTAGAGTTGAGCGTTATTCGAATTTGGTCATTATTTATGAATAACTCACTCGTAATCATTCCCGTCAATCCTACTGCATTTAGTCATGACTAAACGTCAGTCAGTTAACGGTTATCCGCTATTTATTTAGTAATTTTAGTAATGACTAACCGTTTTCATCAACCGTTAGTCATGATTCACCATTACCCATGAATAAAGCTTAGGTGTTAATCAATAAACAAGACTAGACACGACTGATTTGGTGAAATGGCGATCGCGCACAGTCATCGAAATATCTTATTCTTTAACACAAGTCAGTGTGAAATCCATTTTGTATTGATTATAGATTTCCTGCTATCATTTTGGAAATTATTAATTATAACTACCATTTTATACACTGCTGCTATTATAAGTAAGCAGTAGCAGGAAATCTATAATCTCAGCAAATCTTTCACACCAGCTTGTTTTAGATAACAAGATCAATCGGGTATTTAGTCACGATCATTAACTAACCCGTTATCCATGAATAATGAATAACGGTTAGTCGCGACTAATGACTAACTGTTATTCATTACATAATTATTCATATGTTTGTGATTACTGAATTTAGTCTTACAATTAGTCGCGTAGTTATCTTGATGATTATGATAGAATTTTTAATCATTAGTCATGAATAACGTTTCGATTTTTAGTCATAATCAATGATGATTAATAACGATGAATAATATTTGCTCATCTATAGGCGTTCTTCCTACAAAAAAAGCACATTGCGTTAACAAAAAGTTAAAATGAAGCTTGTGTTACCGTAACTGAATTGAAAATGTTAAACTGTATTGAAAAGCTGTTTGCTGATTTAACAAGCTATCATGTACGTTTTGAAAATGCAAGTTAGTATGTTTCATTTCACGTTCAACCTAACGGGTCGTAAGAACGGTCTGGGTTAGTATGTACGAAATAAATTATTCCAGTTGAAAGGAGACTTTCATCCTTCTCGGATTATTTATAATATTGGGAGATAAATGTTTTGAGTTTTCCCGGAAAATTGTTTTAGAGACGACGTTTGAATCGGCGCAGAGGCATCGATTTCCCGTTTAGGTACCCGAACTCTGGACGGTCGACAATCAGTTCGTTTCCTGTCATCCTGCGTAGTTCACGTTCGACGCCGCTCCGAGTGAAATTCGATGTGAGAATCGCCGAACGAGTCATAGCGAAGAATGACAACCAACTCTAGCGGCATCATGTCTTTAGCGCTTCCTACAGATAATTCGGCTGGAAGAGAGGTCGGCACTTCAACCTCCCCCAGACGTGCAATTAGCCCGCTTCTCGAAGTTAGAAGACCGCATTGTACTCTAAATTGCGACAATTGCAATGCCATGCTCGAGGATCGTTTCAAACATTTAAGTAAATATCACCGAACCCCTTCTTATACGCTTAACGCTGTTTACGTTGCGTACTTTTTTATCGTTTACTTTGCCTTTTTTGCGTAAGCAAACGTAGAAAGAGAAAAGATGCTAATGTGGGATTCCCAGACGTTTATAGACACGCATGTTTGCGTTGCGCTCGTCCATCCGTTTTATTATTTCATTCGCAATGTTAAATTTGTATGCTTGACGTTCTAACTTGAATTAGATGACCTTAGATTAGATACATATATCTGCTCGTATTGTTGCCATATCAAATCGTCTCCACCCTACGACGCTTTTCGTAGAAATGTAGGTCAATTGCACTATTTTCCGTGCGGAATGTGTTAGTATTGTACTTATGTTAGTTTTTAATGGGGATTATACGCGTCGTAATTATATATATATATATAGTTGGGCGTACATAGGTACGCAAGTGGTATAGGTTTTTGTAATTCGTCAGATTAATACGGAAAGTATGCGGAAACTGTTCACAAGTTGAGAAGAAAACAAGAGCGTACTTAAGTGTCCGAGGAAAGTAAGATTGTCAAAAATCTAATAACCAAGTTGTTAATAAAAAAATTAGCCAACTTTTTAAAAAGATAGGTACATAGTAGTATAATTTGAAGAGAAATCAAATAATCCGTATTCCGCTACCCTTTTAGCGTAGGTATGTATGTACAACGTATAAGTAAGTGAAATGTGTTTAATACACCGATATTATTACAGTTCAATATTACTTGTTATGTAATTTTAAGTTTACTTTCTTACCACAGCTGAATTTAATTTCTATTTATATTTGTGCCGAAGCTTAAAATAACTTGGTTACCCGTATTTATACAAGATTAAAGGATAAAGGATGTGGAGACCTTTTTTCTGTGCCAATTAATTTACAGTTTATATTTTATTCCCTTCGGTATTTTGTTTTTGCGCTCGCATTTTATATTACACCTTTTTGGCAAGATGCTAAACAATAAAAATATTAATTACATCGCCGCGCCACCCTTAGCGCTGGCCGTAACGATGTGCTCGTTTTACTGACGACGGAATCAACGCTAAGGAAGAGAAGCATCCACCCATAGATTTTATGTAACGTCACGTACACTACCCAGTCAATTGTACAGTGGCCAAAATAAGTAATGTCTTTCCCTTTGAACGTGCGAACATTAATATCACTTTCTGTATGGTAGACTGTGTACTTCGAGCATTCTGGTGCAAATATATCTATGCAGGTGGTATAAGTACAATAAAGTAGTCCGTAATTAAGATTTTACGGTTCCTTGTTTATCATAGTCATACATTTCAGTTCAATCGCGTTTCCTTGTGTTTATCCACTAATAAACTCGTCTATTTAATTTTGTCTGCAGTGAATGAACGTGCTAAAACCAATTTAATATAATTACGGTAGTTATCGTTACCCTTATTTAATGCAGAAACTAAAAATTATAAAGCAATAAAATACCTTGGCAAATGAAAGTAAAATTTGCTTCTGCGACTTCCCAAAATCACAGTAATAATGCGTCAAACATAAAAAAACGTATAAATTCGCAATAAACAAAATTGGAAGTAAAAACCAATTGTAAATGAATACAATATTAAAGGAGAATAATGATTAGATAAATACCATAAACACCTGTTTGGAATAGATTAGAATAATTTATTTATCCAGGTGATCAATTGATAGGATGTTTTCTTTACTGTTGCCATAACCAAAAAATACTAACACCAGAAACCACTTGGTTGCAAATGCAGGATTTGCGTTTAACTATAAATATCCCGTTTATTTTTAATATTAGACATGTTCATCGTTATACAAAAATGTTAGATATAAATTTCCTATACTGTGGATACGGAAGAACTGTATAATATATATCACGCTATTTAAAATTGCGTTTATAATGTTTGAAATTAGCAAAGCCGTGTGTTTCGAAGGCGCACGTCTAAATAGAGCCAAATATTCGTACATTTAATATTCACATATAGATATAATTTCAGCCCACTTTCTAATTAACTTTTGAGGTTCTTTCTAGCGAAAGAAACCAGCATTTGAAATTACAATATCAAAAAGAAGAGACAAAAGAATAGCTGTATAAAATTTGATTTTGAAAGTATATTTCCCTTGGTTCATTTTTATCATTGCTACAACAGATGTAGTAAGCTATCGCTTTTCTGAACATTTATGTATAACTTAAAAACCATCTGAACAAATAAAGAAGGAAAGAATAGTGCTAGATTAAGAAGATCCATCCGACGTCCTCCTTTTAAGTTCTGTATGTACCTTACACCAACAAGCACAAATAATGGCCGCAGAGAATGTAATACAGTTCTTATTTCCATAAAATCTCTTGAACTGCTTTCAACCTAATGCAAATATCTCTAGTATTTTAATTAAGTGTATTTTGTCACGGTTCTTAAAATTATTAATTATACCTCATTTACTAATAATTATTTATGCATCAGATCGTAATTATAATAGGAGAATGGCACAGATTTAACGAGTTAAGAGAAAATACACATACGTAACTATACTAAAACCTGAAGCGACATCAACCATCAAATGTAATAATATAAATATATTATAGAACTCGATACTTAAGAAATTTCCAAGTAACTCGCACTGCATCCTTCGTTACCTGGGATTCCGGAAAAACCCGAAGCCCGCTCTCTGCCGCCTCCGCACGTAGTGTTGATAATCGGTGGCCGACAGGGAGGGAGACATAACTTTCTCTGCCCACTGTACATCGTGTCGCTTGTCGCGTCAATAACCCGGAGATACGAAATTCGCGGGAAATGGGGAGTTTTTTTGTTCGATATAAAGGTATCGTCGCCGTTACTGTTGCTTTTTCTATTGCGTTAGGATTGCCTAATCAACATTATAATTATGGAGAAAAACATTGATGTTGTTTGCCTACCTTGCCTACCTGAAATGTGGTCTTCTTCAACAACTAACTAACGTAAATCAAATACAAAATTAGATGGGCCAGTTTTTTGCTTTAGCTAGTAGTAGTGTAGTTAAAAGTTATTTTATGCACACAATTTCAAACGTCTACTCGAAGTGATAACTATTTCTCTACGTACAAATCGAAATAAAATAAAAATGCTCTATGCACTTCACAATACCATATAGAATGGGTACAACAGATAATGGTGCCGTTAATGAGCGAAATAACTACCTACTAATAGTTCAAGTTCTTTATTGACGAGATTACCAAAATAATTTTATACATATTCAGAGACTCTGGTGTCGTTTGCGTCGACGGTGACGTCTAAGTTTGACAATAAAATAACATTTAACATATAATATGAGTCTTCCACGGGTATAAAATTGCATGCTCCATCGTATCTCGACGATTTCATTATATACCACTATTAAGAAATAACTAACTTCTTTACAATTAATGGTAACTATGTGTATGTATTTGATGTATTTTTTACCGTCTCTAGATCGTATGTTTTAAACACAATTATCGGTCATTTATAAAATAGCGTATATGGGTATTTACCTACTACTAAAGAGTGAAAAGTAATTTTTATTTACATATTTAAATATTCGCAGCGTTCGATCGATGACAGATAACAGGAACGAAATCTAAATGCGTGTTTCTTCAATCAGATCCAGAAATTGAAACCCGAGGAGGTGTGTCCACGTGGAGAATAACAGCACAAAAGGAATCGAAAATGGAAAATTGAGATTAATAGAAAGGCGGTAGAAAGCAAAGTGGAAAGGGAGATATCGATTAAGCTATGATAAATACCGGAGCATTTGCGTAAATTTATCAGCGTTTATTCGATTGATTCGGTAATTTTATGAATTTCCATTTTCCATCCGAAAACACGAAACCGAATAAAGCAGCTTATTTTATAAGCACCGTTCTCTTTCGTAAATATAGAACTTTCAGACTCGATTAATTTAAGAAGTTTGGTTTACTACTAAAGTAGGTATCTATTTCATCGGCAAGGCGATATCGAAAGGCTCAAGCATTTGGAAGACAAGATTACCAAGCATCTGAAGTAATCTCTAAAACGGCTAATTTAAGGAGAACCTAGCTTTTTAAAGTACGGTGGTGTTTTAGACTATAGGAACATACCTTCTGACCATTGTTTTCTTGCAATCGCAACCTAATTATTACTTACACGACAATAATAATAGTACATTATTAACAACACCAGTTACACGTCAAAATCACAATTGTAATTCTATGTCCTTTCTACTTACTATGATAACCAAGTTAGCAAATAAAGTATTCTTGCAGGGAATAAAAATTATGGTAACATAATTAAGCCTTTCTTTTCACGACAATGTTGTCAACTCTATTGGCAGTTGGTTTCTAAAACAACCAACGACTGTAGTGGGAAAAACAGACATTACCTTCTCTTGTATTCTCTTTGCCCATTTTTGAAAACTTTTAAATTAATATAAAATCTTTCTACAACAAGACATAATGTAAGTTTAGGCATATCCAAATGAAATTTCATCAATTAATAATCGTTCGATCAGTCTTTATCAACATCCGCAGTAAAGTTTCACGTTGTAAGGTTGTATGTGGCGTGAAAACTCATCGAAAAGCATAGAATCTCAACTAGAGTTGCGTCCCTGCATCATGCTACATCAATATTCATAGTATCCGTTTGTAAATCGACTTCAATATATTTTTAAATAGTAAAAGTAATTGACTTTGAGCCTATCTGTCATCGAGGCAATTTGCGTCCGAGTAAATCTCTAATTAAAAGGTGTTAATTTGAAGAATTTAAATTGCTATACAAGTGCGAGTCGTATTAATTAGTTAAAAGTTGCTGATATTCAAAAAGAAAACGTAAACATGGCGTTTATGAACAGGAATTTCGCTATATAAGGCTAGATATCGTTTGAATTTCTAATATCCATTAAAAAAATCATTAAATCAATTCTAAATTGCCGAAAGGATGTTTTAGAGACACTTCCGAATTTCACGGCCCCGTATTTCATCGGATGGTACGCTACTGCATTAAAAAGACACGTAATTCATACTAGGAATTTCCCCAAAAGGTACCGTACATCAATTTCGATTGTATATGTGAGAAATAGAGCAATTACATCAAGTATATTCCGAAGAGCACGGATTTGAATTATTTCTTGGTCGCGTTTAAGTGGACTTGAACTTTACTTCAGCCTGCCTACTAAGGGAAAGAACCCTTGTGGTCTTAGTAGGATTCAAGTACAATCCATTGGACGAGAACCACAGATAGAGTCTTTCAAGGGCCAAGTTGCCCTTCTCTATAGTTTTAGTATCTGTAAAACCGTTTCAGCTGAGATATCATCAGCGTACACTACAATGAAGAAATCTATTAAAAAAGTAAATATATCACCAATGTATAGTGAGAATATGACCGATCCCAAAACGAATCTCTGAACAACACCCAAAGTAACCGGTAAACAGCAAGATGAATACATATGTTCTACGGCTTTTCTAGAGTTTAATTTGCACGTGTATAAACGATTTTGAAAGTAAACGGAAAACCATTTAAGGTCTGTATTCTTAATTCCACACTTTTCCAACTTATCCAACAAACGATGGTGGGAAAGGTAATAAAAAGTTGTACTGAGGTCACAAAATACTCCAAGAGAGTAGTGTTTTTTATCAACAAATGCCAAAATGCAGTTATAAAATTAATACACAGCCGAAATGATCGATTTAGCTAGAAGATATCAAACAAAGTATTTGAGTCTAGTAAATGATGTTACATAGGAATGTAAATTCAATGACCGGAAGAGATTAAATAATTCTGAACATTCTCTAGACAAAAATCTGGAATTTCCTTGGTATTTTCCGACCTAATTTAACGTATACGTAATTTATATATACCATTATATAATTAATTATGTCGGAAAATACCGAGGAAATTCCAGATTTTCACAATTTACGGACGGAACCCAAATTATGTTAATTAATTAGTGTACTTGGCGCGTAAGGCTAAAAATATCTGTCGAAATATTGTAATGTGCAATTAATTACATCGGAAAATACCAAAGAAATTCCAGATTTTCATAATTTACCGACGAAAGCCAAATTATGTTAATTCTCTGAAGTTGATATTGAATTTCCCAGTTAATATTAGAAAAATATCGTTATATAAGTAATCTAAGACACGTTTGAATTCATTAAGGAAATATTCAAAATTCATTTTTGGAATTATATACGCGTTAGGAATGTAAATAACTTATTGTTAGTTTAGATCTACAGATCGGCCACTATCACGCACTTTTGTCCACATACTTGTTCCACCGCCACGTTCTATTTTTAAATCATTAATTTTATTTGATTAGCACCATGTTTTGTTTAAACAAACAAAGCTGACTGTTCTTGTAAAATAACTTCTAATTACTTTTCAAGCTCTTATAATATTTAACAGCATTAAAAGATGTTCATCGTAATTATCCCCATGAGATAACATTACGTGTCTTCTGATGTGGTTTTAAACAAAAAGAAGAACAATTGATACATGTACCAACTAACCGTAAATTATATTTTTTTAATTCTTTCCATGTCGCTAATTGGTAATGGGATTTTAAAAAAGAATATTCTTCCGGGTAGCTGGCACGCAATTGTTCACAATTACTAATAAAATTTGTGAAATAATTACCCAGTGTTTTTGTTTTGAGATGGTTTACTTGGCTAATTTGTAAACATGTAAATGTGGCATTTTTTCAGTAGCTTTTAAAGACGTATCATTTGCATATCCAAATGTATACATACGAAAGAGTGTCTCATCGTAAAGACGACGAAAATTACCTACATCCTTCGTAAACGAAATTAAAATCTTTCCCGCCGGAAACCTTTACGCGAACGAATTTATCAAAACATTTAGAAATGAAATAAAACGTCAGAAATCGCAAATTAGGTAATCGATCAATCATCAAACATTAAAACAGGGATATATTTAGTTATTCGTCGTTAATTGTTTGCCTCGTTTGCAGATAGAAAAGGCGACAGATAGAATTGTTTAAGGTAAAATGTCTTTCGACAATTGACCATTTCTCAATACAATTGTTATTGTTACCTGACGTTTCCAAGAAAATATATATTTAACCTTAGCATCTTAGCGCTATTTTAAACGGTATCGTTCTTAAATGATCATAGTCACCTTTGTGGTGAGATTATTTTAACGCGATTAATATGGCAAACAGTGTGGGAGGCGAGGTATGGTTAAATTTTCAAGAGAGCATGTATGTATGACGGTACCTATGTATATGGAATTATAATCTATATTAACGTTTAATTAACTCTGTTAATCCACCGTTACTACTCGCATATCGATCAAGTAATTCATGTATTCATGCATCATCCACCGGCCAACGGCGAGGGTGGCTTCTCACGAGACACTAAAAAGCTCGAGCCTCCCAACCTTCGCTGTTCAAGAAAAATCGATTCTACATATATTTTTCTTTTTTCTACATATTCGAAATATCTGAAAAAGAATCTATATACATATTATATCTAATAATATTTTTATATTATCCTTTCCTATTCCTATATATGGGATCAAGAAATTATCCCGGATATGTTTTTCGAATTTGTTATATAAAAACAAAGGTACTAAAGCGTGTTGCGTAATCGCGTTTCGAATTCCCCAAACTTTTGTACGTGCACTGACAGTGATAGGTTCAATGACGTATTCTTACGATCAAAAATACGATCCCCGTTTTTTTTTTTTTGTTATCCTTAAAATACAATTGAAAGCCCTTAAAAAACTGACGATACGATAACTTGCGAGAATGAAACTATTAGTTCTTACCGCCTATTTTTTATAAACAATGGCTAACAAACAACGCGTGTTATTTTCAGCAAAACAGGATAGAATGAATTCTTCGATACTACGAGCTCTTACCTTTGCTCCTTCTAACATTGAAAACTGCGTTCGTTTTACGTTCTTCTTTTTTTAGGCATTACATTCGTTTACGCGATACCAAACAACCTAAATATTTGTTTCCCTGCAATCGCAAGCGTCGTTCTATTATTTTTTTGAGTACAGGTAGTTATTTTTAGCATTTGTTAGTCTCAAAATCGCTTCGTCACTGTCGCGATTTACTTGAATAACTAATACTGGGTATCGATAATAATCCGTTATATTTCACAAAAGAGATACATAAATACATGAAATAGGTACAGTGAGCAAAATAAATAATGTCTTCCCCCTTGAACATCACTTGTGTTTATCTACTGATTTCGTTTCACCTGCAATGAATGAATGTGTTAAAATCAATTTAATATTATTACTTGGAGTTGTTTTTAGTTATCGTTACCTTCATAAAGTGTACGGTATAATAAAAACAAAATTTGTATGTTATTTCAATGTTTCTGTAGATCTCCTCATCTTAAAAAAAATACATGTGTTATATGGTCTATTTAGATCCTTGCCGTGCTGGTACAGCTCTTGGTAGTATATTTCGGAAAATTAAGCTACCCATAATTAGAAATATGCTATTTAAGGTAGAAAGATTAACAAGTGAAATACTTTGGCGAATTAAAGTAATATTCGCCATTATGTTTAAACGACGTTTATAACAACTTTTATATAAACCCTTCGTCAAAATTCTTCATGTAAATGATTACAAGAGTAAACTATAAAATAAAACATGTTGTTAAACGTTATCATTCAGAATGTAATTTTTTAGAGATTATCAACAATCTACGAATACTTATGTTATCACCGCCCAGAATGGAACAAATTTAAACTGTATCAATACTCAATTGTATATATCCGGTTTCCAGGTTTCATATAATGAATCCATGTATCCGGATAGTGAAACATCCGGATCTAAAATTATTCGTATCCGGATAACAGTTGTAGTAAATACGTTATCTAAGTAGATATTGCGAACTTATGTCTGGAATGGGGATGTACGATTGGAAAATCCAGGCTTAAGTGAAGGAGATTCTTCCGGGCTGTTTAGCCGTGGTCGTTTGGAATTTCTTCCGGACGTTTCGTTTACAGCAGCGTTGACGAAACCTCAGCAGAAGTTATGACAACGACGCGGTTCCAACCTGGAAACAAAAGTACAGTGTTATTGACTACGTATAAGCCTACGTAACAAATTAGGTTTAGACCGATTTTTGAAATGGTTTATAAAGTTGATTTGTAAGTCTATTTATAAAATCAATTTGTAAACAATTTTAAAATCTAGTTTTCATACCAAGTTGCAAACTGTTTTCTAAATCGGTTTTTGAAACAGCTTTTCTAATCGGTTTTCAAGTCGGCTTTTAAGTCCGGTTTTCAAATCGATTTTTTAAACCGGTTCTAAATCGCCTCTTAAGACCGATTTTCAAACCGGTTTGAAGATCGGTTTCTTATATAAACTGGTTACTCGACTTTTTTCCAAACCGGTTAATTCCGATTTAAAAAAAAAAGCGGTTTCTTCCAGTACTAATATGTACGTACATGTAAAATTTATTTAATTCTATTTCAGAAATTGTTGATGCAGTTCGGAGCGGCTCCGATGGTTTCTCTCAACCGTTACGGCCTGTAATTATCGAAAACACGTGCGACGATGAGGTGGCTTCGCTGATGAAACGCTGCTGGTCGGAAGAGTCGGCCGATCGACCCGATTTTACGGCGCTCAAGAATATCGTGCGAAAATTGAATAAGTACGCAACGTTTAATTGTAATACACTTTTACGGTTAAAACGATAAGGAGCTCATCCTCTGCTTTCAACGTTTTATTTGAAATTTGTTGAAGTTTGCGGATAATTAATAAAAACGAGTTATCTGTAAAACAAATAGGTGATGATTATAGCTGGCATTTCCGCGCGTTACAATATGTGCGTACCCAAACAACAGATAACTGATGGGAGAATCGAGTGCCGATCGGAGATGCATGATGGTTATACATATTCATATATAGCACGTACACAGGGACATTCACGCAATCCGTTCATTAGAAGTTTTCTATTTTGTAATAACAACCTAATTTCGAAATTTTGTTACATTCTTCAATATACCCTTTCGAACTAAACACAAATTGTTCCGGAACAATGCCCGGATTTCAGAAATGCAAAAAAAAATGTCATTCTACTTAAAATAAAATTGGAGGTCATTTTCGGCTAACCGGAAGTGGCACATTAACAAAAATATATTAGTTCGAAAAAGCATACAGAAGAATGGAACATTCCAAAATTTTAAAAGTAAATTGTTATTAGAACATAGTAAGCTTCTAATGAGTAGAAATGTCTTTCGGGTGGTGTCGCGTAGTTAAAGTTCTGCTTCTGAAGAAGCTGACAGTATGTTCAGCGAAACGTCAAGTAAAATTTTAACTACGCGACATCACCCGAAAGACATTTCTACTATGGTTTACGGTCGTGAAAGCCCACACTCAAGCTTCTAATGAATTGGTTGCGTTTATGACCTTGTACATTTGATAGTAAAGTTGTGTCATCGGTACAATAACACAACGTAAATGACAAAAATAAATAATTCATATTATTCAAAAACATTATAAACGGACCTTCTTAACACATAAATTCATTTACTTTCGTAACACATGGTAGTAATGATGATTTTCGCCGAAAAAAAAAAACACGTTTGGTTTGATGTTCAAATTTGGTTAGAATGTATAATGCACATCATCATCATTATCATCACTTACCCACAAATAACTTTTCATCAATTTTTAGGGAATACGACAATGGAAGTATATTGGATAATCTTCTATCTCGAATGGAACAGTACGCGAATAACTTAGAAACGCTAGTGGACGAACGCACCGCCGATTATCTAGAGGAAAAGCGGAAATGTGAAGAACTGTTGTACCAGCTTCTGCCGAAAAGTGTAGCGTTACAATTGATTACCGGTAAATCGGTTATTGCGGAGATCTTCGATCAAGTAACGATATATTTCAGCGATATCGTAGGATTTACATCGCTATCTGCGCAAAGCACTCCTTTACAAGTTGTAGATTTGCTCAACGACCTGTACACCTGCTTCGATTCCGTAATAGGCGGATACGACGTTTATAAGGCACGTTCATAAGTAGTAGCTAGTTTAAATAATAATGATAGCAAGAAACCACACTAAAGTACCGCCACACTCCGCACCATACATGTTTCGACGATGTTAACGACCGTATGATCGAATGATGTGAGAAAAACTCTAATTATAACACGCCCGTTCTGTCCCTACCCTCGAGAAAAAATATTTATTTACAAGTATCTACTTTTACCGCCTATACACCCTAAAACAAAGTCATGCGAAAAATGCGGAAAAATAGACGAAAGGGTCATTGTAGCACGAAATGTACATGTACCCACATCACCGTAATAAATCGAAAAATCTGAATGATAGCGGTCTGCATTCTCTTTATTCATAAAATGTTGTGTTCCTTTTTATGTAAATGGTTTCGTAAGCATTCATTTCCCGCAGCTAAGTTACGTTGTTAATCAATTTCAGGTTTTCTAATTTAATATTATCCCCGGTTTCGTTTATGTGTTATGCTACACTTCGCTGCTCTATCCTTTTGTAACTATAAAACCGGATGTGCTCGTTGAGTCTGGTGCCTATCGCTGTTTTCGTTTGACGAATATACGCTTTATCGCAGTCACTACTATTCCGGATCCTTTCTTCATGTCCGATTTATTTTTCGGATGTTGACCTCTGAAAACTTTATTAATACCTTTCGATATGTTGTGGAAGGGAAATTTCGCAAATTTCTTATCGCGAGTTTCTGCCGAGATTAAGGTTATAGCATTTCTTACATAATGCCTATGCTGGCTCCTAAGAATGCGATCGATATCCATTGTAAATAGGTACAGTTTTTATGAATATAAGTCCTGTATTGTCCTACTTTTACTCAAAGGAGATTTTGCCAATCTATTAATTACAAAATTAATCGCAACCATTTTATGTTGTCCAGAGTGGTTAGGATCAATCATAATCTATCTATTAGCGTTTACTTCATTTCTGTAAATGTCTATTTCTAGTTTTTTGTGTTGTTTTTAATTACTAAACTATCCAGGAATTGCAGTTAATTGGTCACTTCTACTGTAAATGTAACAGTTTCGAATTTTTAATCAAGTGTCGCGAGGAAGTTCGGAATAATACTTTTCCTAGTATCAAAAACCGTGAAAAGGAAAATATGCGCCCGTTTCAATTTACTTATGAACAAACGAGACAGAAGATTGCCTATTACAGTGCCCTCTAACTGTTTTGAAATTTTCGTATCATCGATTTTAATAAATTTTAAGAACTCAACCAAATATTCTATGGTTTCTGGAATCCGTACGCTGGGGAAGAGCACATCGAAAAGTATCAGTAAAGTTTTTAAAAGCCAATATATGAACGTATCTGAAAGATGTCCTGTTTATCTTTCAGATACGTTCATATAAAGGAAAGGTTGGGAGCATGGAATCGTTAAGTGTAGCATAATGTAAACTTAATTAAACGTTTACGATATTACTTACATAAGAAGGAACACAAATTTTACGAATAGAGAAAACGGACCGGTGCCTTTCGGATTTTTTTTGATTTGTTAGGGTAACGCGGACACATGTTTTATGTTTTGGGACCCTTTCGTACTTTCCGTGTTTTTCCCATATTTTAGTAAGGAGATCCACCCATCCTCGAAACAGCTGTTCCGGACTAATTAATTAAACTTATGTGGTGCGGAGTGTCCCGATACTTTAGTGTTGTTTGCCAGTAGCTAGTTTATATCTGTTCTTGTGGATATGTGTAGCATACTTACTTAGTAGGTAATTAGTATAGCAACATTCGATTAATGCCGCCGTACATATTTCGTATTCGATAGGTGGAAACGATAGGAGATGCTTACATGGTCGTATCCGGATTACCGGAAAGAAATGGTAACATGCACGCCGCCGAAATAGCTCGCATGTCTTTAGCGCTCCTAAATCAAGTGAAAACTTTCAAAATTCGTCATCGGCCTGAAGAACCACTAAAGTTGCGGATAGGAATGCATACTGGCCCGTGCGTAGCCGGCGTAGTTGGCTTGAAAATGCCCCGTTATTGTTTATTCGGTGACACGGTAAATACAGCATCGAGAATGGAGTCTAACGGTTCGCCGCTAAGGATTCATGTTAGCGGCGATACCAAAATCGTCTTGGACACGTTCGCCACGTTCGATTTGGAATGTAGAGGAGAAATCGACATCAAAGTGAGTGATGATGCATTTGTTGATTTTTTCCCGTTTGCAGTTTGTAGTTGGTTTTAACAACCCTTTTTCCAGGGCAAAGGGAAAATGACGACCTACTGGCTGAAAGGGGAATCTAAACGGATCGAAACCAGCGCATATCCAAAAATCGTGATGCGCAAACAAGTTACCCAAAATCCCATATACCAAAGAAGAGATGTCGGCGTGAATAATGTCGTCTCTAATAACATTTCAAATACCGGTCAGGACAGAATAGACGAAGCTGGAGTTCCTTTGCTGTCTGTAACCGAACAACTTCCGAATACCACCACATATAATTTTAGTTAAAATTACCGTAAAGCCGGACTTGGAATTTTATAAATCACAATCATAAGCCAATCTTGCCAATAAGGAAAGGAATAAAACGTATGAATGAATCAAATGAAAACTCCTATAGCATAGGCCTCACATTGAATAGGTACCTACATACAACGTGTCCACCTAGTGCATGGACGGACGATAATTCCTTTGCTTGGCAATTTATAGAAAAAGTTTTCAAATAGAAATATTTGTAGACAAATGCTGCAAAACATAACATTATATTCAAATATACAGGCTGTTCGGTTTTCACGGCGCACGATACAAATTTAGTTTAGTTTTTACATAGAACGTCCTGTATACTATTACGTTTTTGAATGCAAATTTTATTCGATTGAGAATTTTTTGGAGTTTTAGGCAATACATCGAAAAGTTTTTTCTATCAAGTGAAGTCTACAAGAAATCGTCGCCAGGTTTAATTCATGATATTTCTTTTTTTTTCTAAATTATTATTATTATTAATTAAATTGTGTGCGATGCGAAATAAATCCATTGTTTTTATATTGAAATTTAATTAACATTTTTTTTTATTATTTATTATTTATACGGACTAGTCAGCTTACTAGACCATGTAGATAGGAAAATATAGGAAACTGTACTAAAAAAATAACGTTTAGACAATTGGTTTAATAAATATCTATAACCAAACAAACCCCACGTTTTTAAACGAAAAGCTTATTTGCATAGCTTCATATATAATTTACTACAGAAAGACGAATTTTAAACATAGGGAAATGTTTGCAAAAGAAGATTCCAGAAGATGCTTTCTATTACATTTTGTAAAAATATACAGGACGTTTCATTAAACAAAAGGAAACCACATGAATCAAACTTGGCAACGATATCAATTGCCATCTTGTATGTGCAGTTTGGTTGATATAAAAAATCTTGCCAAAATGTTTTGCCAAATACTCCAAAAAATACTCAATCGAATAAAATTCGAATCACCAGTAAGGTGCTTTAAGATATTGGCCAGCTACATTTCGCAAAGATCTCAAATTACGTTAGTCTCAAAATCTAAGATAGATAGATGAAAGTGGCCACAAACTGAGGAGGGAGGGTTATGTTTAAAAAGCAACAATTTTGTGTTGTGCAGCATCTGTCTCCGATTATTTGAAAACTTTTTCTCTAAATTTCTCAGGAAACGAATTATCCGACCGATCATTAAGCGGATATACTGTATATATGAAACTTCTGACAGGTACTTTGAGGACAATAATATGGAAAATTTTTCATTTTGAGCGAGATGGTTTGATATATACAAATAGCACTTAGTAATAAAATGTAACTTAATGTAAAATTGTGCGTGGACAAATTTCCAAACATTAACGTTGCTATATTTTCTGTACTTCTCTCCAACTAATAAATCCAAATAGTCAGCGGTAGTAATCATCCCGTCTTGTCATTGAAACTTTACATTTACGTTGATCTCGAAAACATATAGTCCGTGTATTCAGAAAACAAATAAAATATTGTTGAATTTTTGAGACCTATAAAACAAGGCATCATTTTTCTTTTGAAACTGCATTACATTTCGGATACTTGCTCTATTACAAGCTAGGGGAGGAAGAGAAGAACCTATCTACCTGATGTTCAATTCTTACACGACAAGTTTAGTTCGACCAACTATAGATTTCATATTAGGAGATGAATGCGGATGCTAATGTTCTTAAACGTCCGTTCTTCTTTACTAGATTGTTCCCTCATTATCAATGGGTTACATCGCAATTCAACAATATTGCAGTGCAGTAGAAGAATCAAGAAACGTAATTTTTCTTTTCCGATTTTCTACTTTATCCAGGCACAGTACATAATACCGGTGAGTACCATGGAGGTATTTTATTTAGACAATAAAAAGGCTAATTCAAAAAATATCTTCCGTCGAGACTATTTCCTGTTCGCGTAGGAAGTATGATATACTTATCGCGAATTTATTCTTATAATTTCCGGTACAAAATTGCCCTAATAGTTGTGTACAAGGTTTGCCGTTCGAGTTCTTACGTTGTACACACCTAAATACCAATCGCTATGTTCGATGCTGAGTAAAAAATATTTCCTATTAATTGTCACCTTTACTGGATAACGTATGTTGTGTACCTATCGCTCTAGCCAATGGAGTCTGAAGATTAATTCTAAGTACCTACATATACCTATATGCTAAGTAATGTAAAAAATATCGTAGTTCATCGCATGCTACATCTACTGCGATACGCCATTCTCGTATTAAAACCTACATGCATAGAGCTTATTCATATACACGAAATTGGAGCATCTTTTTATCATTTAAGTCCATCGATTTTACTGATTTAATATGATTATAATTTCGTTTATAATACGCAAGGTAGATAAAAAGTTTCAGTACTTAGGTAATAAAAATTACTTATCTCGCGGACCACTTTTTATTGCATACGATACAGTATTATTTATAATATGTGTAGCTGTAAGTTGTAACTATATCTATTACAGTTTATTTATAACAAATATAATTTATTTTAATTAAAAAATGTGACGACGTTGTGTATTGTGTAGAAAAATGTTTTGTAAAAAAGAAAATAAAATAAAAACAAAAAATACATACAACAGAAATGTGTGCAACAATAGTTACGTGTATTTGTTTTATTTATTTACCTTACTTTGTAGTAGACAAAGAATAGAAGCTTACACTCTAACAGTAACGTTTTTCGACAATATAACTAGCGAATAAGTAGTACAGTACAGTACAGTACAGTAACTTAAAGATTTGAGATTGTGCGTTTATAAATTACAGTGTGCAGCGGTGTTGATCCCACGTTTGGCGCCAAATTACACCGGGGCTCATTGTAAACTAAATGAAATTATAATAATGTGACTACTTACTTTTGAAACGTTGAGTATCCTTTGCCCCTCCTGAAGAAGCCCCATATGATTGTGGGCGAAACGTCGAGTATTTATGCTTGTCAAGTTTCTTAAATAATTCGAATTTTGGGAAAGTAGTCTCTATTCAATAGTAATTAAATCTCTATATGCCGGACCTATTCACCTGTCCACTTCTATTTGTATTTATTCATCAAGAATACACCCTTTATTCTATATTTAATAGAGTAAATATCCCACAAAGATGAGATACACGTCACTACATTCACATATCTTTCTTTACTGGCAAACACCGCGGTTATTAAGTTCTTTCACTGTACAAGTTTTGCTGTTACATACCTAGGAGTATATATATCTAAAACCCACACAATCTTAAAGATTATTAACGAGAGTAGCGAAGCGCTCTCGTCAAGAAACTCCAGCCCTAGTATCGCTAGGCCTGTTCCTCGTCAATCTGGATGTCTCCGAATCAAATTATTATTATAGTTATATTTATTCATAAATATTTTTTTATAATAAAATTAGTTTCCGCGATTCAAGCGGCAAGCTAAAATAGGAGAAATTGATTTAAACTATGTAACGCTATCTTTAAGCGTGTATTAAGTATTTTACTGCTCGATTTTACGCTAAGTTTTATAGGAAAGCAAACCAGAAGTTAAGGAAGCACCGGCTTGAACTTGACTGGAAAATGTATCTTTTTATCTATTTCAAGGTGGCTTGGACACAATGGGCGTTTGTATTTTTTTTGTATTTTAAAATAACATAGATATATAAATATTTTATTCATTGATTGTAAAATCTTATTTACCTGACCATTCCTTATGAAATAAAGAAAAAGAAGACTGCCATGCTTTTTATAAAGTTTATACGAAGGAATCGAATGAAAATATTATTCCGAAAACTAATGGAATGGATTAGATTTTTATTATTTCACACAAACACACCCTGATAAATGGTAATCCTTGTTCGAAATTTGGAAGACGGTTCAACAAAGAAACAATTCTCCTGTTAATTTGGTCTTACCAATTATTAGATGCATCTTTTATATATGCGTCCAGGGAATGACGGATTCTTTGCTCTCGTAAGTTATTTTTTCAACATTGGATGGCACCGTACGAAATCGTAATTTACCGCCTAATTTTGCAATCGCCAAATCGCAACATTTTACGGCTAGTGCCATTTTTCTCTTTCTCTATATATGTGTATTCCTTGGTGCAACGTATAAAAGCGTGCAAGTACAAAATAAAGCCTTACAGGTCTTACAGTATACTTTTGGTATTAAATTTTACGGTATCTAATAATATAAGCAATGGTTTAATTTTTGAAGAAGTCTAAATTAATGTCATATGATAGCGTCCGGATTTTTAAAAGAAAATTTCGAGAAAGGGAGTAAACTGCGTCTGATATCTCTGTGTAAAAGAACAGCGTAGTTTCTAACTAACTCCCCTTTCGCAGTATATCGAAAGGTACTAGAAAAGTTTTTAGGGGTCAAGATATACGTTCATATCTTCACCCTTTGACACTCTGTTGCAGTTGCCAGAATACACTTAAAAATCTTCATGGCAATCCGAAAGATAAACCGGACATCAAGAAAAGGTCGGAAATTTACAAAATTACACGTAGTGACCGCGACAAAGCCTATACCTCTCAAACGAAAAGAGCGATAAGCACCACGTTTAAGGAACATATCAGATCTTTTCGCTTTAGTAGAATAAAATCGTCAAGTGTAGCATAACACATAAACGAAACCGGGCAAAATATTAAATTAGAAAACCTGAAATTGAAACACGAAAGAAAACGAAACTATTTACAATAAAAAGCAACACCCGTTTGATGAATAGAGAGAAGAACCTGTTGTCACTCTCAGTTCTGTTTGATCTATTCGGGTAACGCATTTATTACGATAAAACGTACACATGTTTTATATTCTGTACTGCAATGATTAGAGACCCTTTCGTCTATTTTTCCGTATTTTTCATACGGCTTAGTTTTAGGGCGTGTAGGTACCTGTAAATAATATGTTAGTACTGAAATACCTTACTATTACTTAATATTTTAGTAAAGCAGGAATAGAACGGGTATCTTAGAATTAGAGATTTTTCTCACATCATTTGGTATTCGGTTGAAAATAAGAATGGACGCCTCCGCGAAACAGCTGCCCCGGATTAATTAATGAAGCTTGTGTGGTGCAAAGTGTGTTGTTTGCCATACTACCCTACAGTCCTTGCTATACCATTATTGTGTAAAGAATATTAAGTAAAATCATTGAAATGGATTTCTTTACTTACATAATGACCGGATGGGTGGTGAGACGTCGTTAAAACTTTTTTATTGTAAAAAAATATCTACATATAACAAAAAAATAATAATAATTTCGTTCGCTGGCGGCATCTAGAATGCAGATGACGAAACCTATCAACGAATCGACGGCTATACTTGAAGTTTTTAACGGGCGAGGTCGCTCGGCCGCTTCTTCTATTTTTTTCGCCTTTCTACGTAATAATTTACATATAATTGTGCTGCCTATAGTTTAAAATGCATCATCATTTCATCGTTGGAAAGAAATACGCATTAGCAATATTTCTGTTAAACACGATAATCAAATATTTATTTTAAATTTCCCGCGGTAGTCAGTGATACCCCAGCCAGCCGGCTCTACCTGAACGTTTTTACTCTGTTTTTACTTTGTTTCGACCGTTAAGTGGTACGAGCTTAGTTTATCGGTGGACGCATTCAATGCAGGGAATAGAAGCTGTAAATTGTGTTAATATTATATCATAACTTTCTGTACTAAATGTTAAGCGGCTGCAAATAAATTTGGAAATTAATTAGCAAGTAGCACCATTCAGAAATCTGCAGTTTCGTCGCTCGTTTGTGATGGTGGTGGTGGTGGCGGCGGTGGTCCCTAATCAGCTCTTCGTTTTCAATTAGGATATTAAATCGGTTTCTCAAAATGTCACTAAGAAAATCCGTGCTTTCAAGAGGTTCAAAAAGGTATATGCAATAAATTAATTAAAAAAAGACCCGATCATCGATCACCAATCTGTTTGACTAGGATGTCCGTATCTACAAAAGATTTCTCTCCCATTACATGGACACGTTATTTCGATAACAAAAAATTTGTAAGTGTAAATGGAAGCTTATTTAACGTCTATGTAAAAGGCAGCGGTGGTCCTGGTATCGTAGCCCTCCATGGTGGTGGCTATTCTGGTCTCACGTGGGCTCTGTTTGCGGTAGGTTGATGGTAGTAATTTACGTATGCATTTATATACATATGTTTGCATGACTCCAAATCTATTTTATTGTAGGAAGAAATAACGACGAAGATTAACTGTCACATATTAGCAATCGATTTAAGAGGTCATGGGTTAACATCTACAACAGATGATGCTGATCTCGACTTGGCAACATTAGCAAAGTAATAACATATCATTATATACATATGTACTCTGTATACATTGAAAGATCTATTACATTATGTTGCAGTGACATTAATGATGTCATACGTGGATTTTATATGGATGAAATACCGCCAATCGTTTTGATTGGCCATAGTATGGGTGGCGCTGTTGCTGTAGAGGCGGCCAGTATAGTAGAATATGCTGTTGGGTTATGCGTCATCGATGTCGTTGAAGGAAGCGCATTGGAATCATTGTCTGCGATGCAAAATATACTTCGTGGTCGTCCGACGTCATTCCCAAGTCTAGAACATGCGATTCAATGGAGGTGCGTACACGTCAGTTTTTTCGTGCTCGTAACGGTAAATATGCAAAACTTGTTTTTTAGCTTCCGCAGCGGCCAGACTCATAACCTTGAAGCGGCAAGGGTTTCGGTACCAGGTCAAATCAAAAAGTGAGTGTATGAAGAAGTAAATACTATGTTTATAGATGTACAGACATGTACTGTTCGGCAGAGCGGTAGGTGTGACCTCGTAGTTTCTTCGGTGTTACACCGAGCATCAGTTAGAATACTATTCTTTCAGAAACTACTTTGAACTGTTTGCAGAAATTTAGAATTCAAATATATGTATGTACGGTATCTCTTTTACTCCGGAAAAAGATACAATTGGAAGTTATAGTTCACTTCGCATTTTTTTTGCAAATCGACTCACCCCTACCGTGAAACCGAGGAACAGTAGTTGCAAGTTAGCATTGCGCCCTTAATAATTTAAACGGTGAGAGCGGAGCAATACAACTTTAGGTGTAGCTATTGCGATGTAAATCGGCGGGGATCCGCCTTTGGGAAATCGTTAAAACAACGGCTTAAGGATTAATGCTGGAATAATGCATATCCACGATGACAACTGTAGTAAGGCGACTTACGTAGTATCTCCTAAGGAACACTAGAAGCGCTCCACCTGAATGGACCTGACCGGCAGAGTTAGACACCGTAGTGGAGAATTTGCAGGATGTCATGGATGTGGATTTCATACGGGGCGACCTTCAGACGAGTGTGTCCTGGGGTCTATAGATTATTAATAAACCCTTGTTGCTAATAGTAACTGACGCTCCATCCCAGTGTTGCTAACGTTGGTCGGTCCGCATTTTTGTTTTCATTTGTTATGCATTATTCGAGTATTAATAGTTTGTTCGACGCCGAAATCTAGACGGATATTATTCGTTTTACTGTAACATACAATCTTACAACGGTTAAGCTAGAACGAATATGTTCTGTTAGTTTTAGTAGATGTTTGTAAGGGCAAATGCTAACATTCTTGTCAACTTAAAATGACTAACGAATGACTTGTTGCGATTAGCTTGAAAACGGGACAGTTGGGAACTCATGACGCGGAGTTACAGGCGACGACAAGGGACGATGCAGGTTCAACGTTGAGATTAATGCATCAACAATCGGCTGACAGCATCGCCGAGGTGGACGAGAACGATGCGGCGGCGGGCACGACGATGCCGGTCCCGGGGGCGGCCGCATCCAATTCTCACGACACGACGGAGGATGGCGCCGCAGCATGTTCGCACGATCCAAACGTATACACTTGGCGTATAGATTTAAGTAAAACGGAACGCTTTTGGAACGGTTGGTTTAGGGGTTTGTCTCAAAAATTTTTAAACCTACCGATACCTAAAGTATTACTCTTGGCAAACATTCACGGTCTCGATACGGTTCTAACCATCGGCCAAATGCAGGGCAAATTTCAAATGCAAGTATTACATAAATCCGGTCATGCCATTCACGAAGATCAGCCGGGTAATGTAGCAGATATAATATCTGGTTTTTTGGTCAAACAAAAAATCACCGTTGCTAAAGAAGGCTTTACTCCTGTAATGCCCGCCTGTTAATTGGAATTTAGTCGATGTATTCCTATATGCTTATTTTTAAGGTTTTTCTTGTTATTCTAGTGTTTATTGATGTAGTAGTACGTTCGTCATTTATTTATTACGTTTTATTACTGAAAATGTGAAATGTATTTTCAATATACAAAATAAAGTTTTGTTAGAAATATCATACCGATTTCGACTTCTGATATATTGCTTACTCGTTAATCGATACTTATGTTTTGCCGATTTAAAAGAATTCAGACGTGTATTTATTCTCCATTATTTCATAAATTTGAAGACCTACCTGCGCGCCTCGATTTGATAGACGGTTTTTTTTTAATAAAATAGCTTCCTCTAACGCAAACGTCCAATATGCTTTTAAGTGGATAGATTTATATAATCAATCACGTTGCTTTTGTAAGTAAATGTAAAGGACCTTTCCTTTTTTACAGAGGATACTACATTAATTTGCAGTATATACCTACAACTTGATTATTAATTTGACGGATTAGCGATATGAAATATATATTTTCTTAGTTTTAAAACAAGGGCTCCCTAGATACGCAATTTATATACCGGTCTTAATTTAAATAGTATAGGTCGGATTGCCCACATCCCTGTGGATTATTTACTATATAATTACTTACTGGTATAGTCTCTGAAGACGCATCGATTGCAATCGGAATTACTTTGTAGAAAATTGCGTGGGAACTTAGACACGCCTCCATCGTTGCTTCACCATAGACTGTACATCTAAAGCCATTTATTTGAATAATTGAATCGTCAACGTTTTAACTATGTAAAAATAGGAGGACATGCGTACTATTACAAATTATTAACGGACATTTTATGATACGAAATATTATAGCAAAATTTTATGTACGTACATCTTATATTACAAGTTATGACAATATACCTATTTACGTCATTTACTAAATGACTTAAAGTCCGCTACCATTTCTAAATAGCTATTAGGTATTCTAGAAAGGCCCCCTACGAGGGGGCTAAATCTCTTATGTACGAAAAAGAGAAATATACCAAAATAAAATTGATACAAAAAGAATTACTACTAAAGTAAACGAATTCATAATATCGGATGAGGACAAATAGAAGTCTCACACATTCAGTTCAGGGAGTTATTTAATATATTTAGCATATACGTGTATAGAAAACATAAGTTGTTCGGAAATTAAAAAAGTAAGAGTAATCACCCTTTAAAAATGACAAGGTAACAGCGTAATTGCTCGTGATCATATCGGTATAAGTTGGTTTGTGGCGAAAAATTGCTTTAATAAATTTAAAATATTTTTTTTTCTGTGTTGAATGACTGATCTCATAGACCATCGTTTGTGTTTTGCTTTCTTCGAGTTGAAAATAATCTTTTCAATTTCCGACAACTCAAATTCATAAACATAAAACAAAATGTGGTACTGTACAAAATATTAAATTTTCTTGTTTTTCTCTTTTTTTTAGAAATAACAAGTATTTTATCTAAGGGCGGTTTTTGCACGACACATAATTGTCTACATAATTACGCTGATGCAACACCTTATATTTTCGAATTCTATGCTCATCAAAAGATCACATTAATTGTGTGTATCATATGAAACAGCCTTAAAATTGCCTGTTGGGCTAGTTTTCGAATCAAATTAATCTTTTCTGTTACATTGCGTGTAAACAATATACCAGTACAAGTGTTCTAGCTCCTGCATAGTGTGTAGTATAAGCATTATTTCGAACATAACAATACTTTACCTAGTTTACTGTTGAAAAAAGCCACAAACCCCTACAACGGTACGAATATAGATGCATGGATAGAACGGCCCAAGTCATATAGTACTTCTCGTTCTTTCGATACTGAAATAAAACCATTTTTTTGCAAAATTATATAATTAAACACGTGTACCCCCCTTTTAGCAAATAGTGTTTATTTTATTTTTTTTAATATATTACATTTTAAAGGAGTTAAATGTAGAATACTTTAAAAGAACATCGAGATTTCTTTTCGTTAACTTTATCATTCGGTATTTAGAACATTAATTAATAAATAGCATGTTCCAACAATAAGTCTTTCGTCGGTTTTGCGCATTTAACCAAAAATTTATTTGTATTTACTACTGCGCAGAAGCAATAGGACAAAGCAGTTAAACAGCAAACCGACTGCAGGCTTCCTACCGAAACATCCGCAGAGAGACGTCGATAATTTCCCAAGATCTTATCCCTACGTTTACGTTTTATTTTTCATCACAAAAGTATAAAAAATTAATACGTGTAACAAATACATCTACCATTTTCTTTTTCTAAAAAAATTTACAATGCTATTATAGTAACCTATATATTACAAATACAAACGAATTAATTTTTATTTATTGGTATGAAGGTCAAATTATCACAGTAATAATTTATTTATGAACATGTGTAGGGGAGCACAATTAACTACGTAAAAACATCCTTAATATTTTGGAATTGACGAATTGCAAGATCTACCGGTAAATCGAATTTATATTTGGTTAAGGTATCCAAACTCTGTAAACTATCTTGAAATCCTAAAATGATATAAGGCTTTAGATGTTTGAAAGGAATCCAATTTACACTATACTCGCCTGTTTTCATGACGTAACTCCAAGGTAAATAATGCATACTAATCAATTGACGACATTGAAAAATCAAACTTAACCAAATCGCCAATTTATTTGCACTGAAACGTTAGAAATAATAATAGAAGCAAATCGGTATAAATTGTTTTTTAAAAACTTCGACCTATATACTGCCTATCATTGATAATATATTACCTCTTAAAGGTAACGGTATTTCATTGAAAATTGGTACCGTTATAGTAATAAGTGATTAAAATCGTCGATTGTACTATTTTCTAGCTTTCCGTACTGAACCTCGTCGTTTCTAAAGCTTCTGCCGACGCTTCGTCCACACTCCTGTGGGACATCTTCAATGCTTTTATTGCTGTTACTGCTATTCCTGCCGCAACTACTGCACATTAAGTGGAAAGTATTCATTCCGAATGGGTTTACATAGGGCTCGTTTCGGGCCAATGGAACGGGAATGTTACGGATAAATGAAGGGTGGCTGTTGCTAGTAGGTTCAATCAGTTGGCATTTCCATATATAATCTAAAGAATAGCTTCGCGACTTAAATTGTCGAAATGCTTGAGAATCTATACAGATTCCCGGATTTTTCTACTATAGTAGCGAAGGTTACGAGACAAGACGTGAGTGGAGTTAAATTGGATTTGATGACCAGTTTCCAGTCTATAATCATGTTGAGAATTTAGAAACGTTAGGAAATTGTTTAACAATTCGTGTTCATGAGGCCAGATCAAGAAGAGATTCCATAGCTACGTCTCCTGTCACCCGTCATCGCCGATCTCTTTATTCGGAAAGACGTTCAGCCCAACATTCAATATGGTCGATAAGATCAAGATCAGGCCAAATAATATAATTTTATGATATGCAATTTTTCTATAAACCACTCATTTGGTGCTTGTAAATCTGTTTCTTAAAGCAGAAAGTCGTAGTAGTCAATCTTCACGTTCTGTAATTCTATTTCGAGCGTACATTGGCCACGACAGCTACGAATTACTGTAGCTAGGTCCCGCCTGACTCTTGCTATATCTCTGGCGGATAATCCAGTCTGTCTGATTCCAACAATTCTCAAATTACCGAAGAACTGGGAAAGCTTCAAAGTGCTTTTTCCAATAGTGTATAAACAAAGTTAAAACCTTTTAATTGCTTCGTCTATTAATCAAATAAAACAATATTCCAAATACTAAATATTTGCAATGATAGGCAGTATACAATTTAGTTTTGTAGTAAAACTACTAACTGTAAATTAGTCAATCTTTTCTGGCGAAACAACTCTTTCTCTCAGTAATGAAGGCAACATTATGAAGTTTAAGTGGTATATGATTTACTTACTTCAAAGCGGCACATATAAAAGCCTTAAATTGCGAGTCATAGCTCCTTTTATATGGCGAATGAGTTGATATGATACTACTTATTACGCACAGCATATTCTGATTTGTGGATTTAGCCGACGCGCCAGCGATATCCAAATTAAAACTCTGAGATAACTTTCTAGCTGGAGTTGAGTTGAATCTTTCGCCATTTTTTAAATGATAGTAATTTAAAACAATATCCCAGGCATGGATATGCCGCTCTTGCGATTTTACGCGCTTCGAAAAGCAGCCAACAAATGGCACCAGACTATAAATTTGGGCCGATTCTACAGCTCCATGTTGCATCAGGTCTTTTATGCCTGTTGCTAAATGTTTCCGAACTGCTGTAGCTAATTGACTGTTACAATTAAAATACGACTCTAGGTCACTATTGTATTCTTCTTGTATGCACAGTGCATCCTGATCGGTTAACGAAATCAATTCTTTAACCATGGCAATTGCCATTTCTAGTCTGGCGCGCAAATCCCTAAAAGAAAATCACAAATTCATTAATGCAAAATAGAGAGTATCTTCTTTGAAATACATAGAATAAACGCAGCTAAAACATATTTTTAGTGTTACGCGTTTTACGTACGAGCTGCTAGGTCATATGCCGTTATATTGTATCTCTGCGAGCCAGAAAGATCTGACAAGGCAATAGCAACAAATTAGTCGCGAATTCAGAGTTTATTTAACTTAGTGTACTTAGTGTAAGAACATAATTGATTTTATTATGAAACAATGACCGGCTTTTTAATTATCTTAGATCAATAATACCCCATTTCTCTAATTTAGTTCTTTCCAAACGTCAATTTGCTAGTTTGTTTCATAAAAAGATTTTGTTACAATCAAGTACATAATTTCGGCCGAAATTATGTACTTGAAATTTATAAATAAAGTGATTATGCCTAGGGCTACATATTCTACTTCCGATATCTAAATTCGTACGTTCCTGAATTGTTAATAAAGTTTATTCTTGACAGTTAAAGGCGTGAAAATCGCTCGAGTTTTTGAGGGTTTTCCAAAAAGAATTAAATCTCCCAGAAAGAAATAAACTACAGGAATACAATGTTTATTTGCCAATGAACGGCCGATTATTAAAGAAAAGCAAAAAAAACAGCGTGTCTCCGTTTTGTACTCGGGGAGTGCTGCTTTTGGACAATAGCGATGCTAGTACACAGTCAAGCGAAAAACGCCACGCTAGTAGACGGTCTGAAATCGCAACCCTGGTCATGACTAACTTAGATGTACCAAAGCTGGGTAAAATTTAAAAAATCTTGATCGATGCAGTTCCTCGTGAGACACTGTATGGTTTTAAATAGGTTTACTTAAAATATGTGAATCGTTACACTTCAACATAGCCTGTATATACGTGAATCGCGTATTATAAAAAGCTCACAACTTTTATATTTATCCCTTCATCGTATCCTTGTTTTTCAATTATATCGAGAAAACCGAAAATCTGCCAACTTTAGAAGGAGCGTTTCAGCCCTCGACATGAATGTTGCAGATAAAAAAATACTACATGCACACTTTAGTTTCCTTTCCTTGTTAGCAACGATATAAACGCACAGAGAATCCTTTACTTACCCCCAATGATTAATCTTCATGGAATTCTTTAGATCATTCTTTTTGAAATGATGTCCTCCGCAATTTAATTGCAATAAGGCAAACATCTGCAGAAGTGTTGCCGTGCGTTGTACAATACCAATAGCTTCATTTTTGTACGACTTTTTAACAGAATGTAACGTACAACCACAAACGCATTTAGTACTTTTGGTATCTGCTTGTAAATAATTTATAAATCTTTCTAAATCTGCCACTTGTGTTTTCAATTGTGTTACCAGATGTTCCTTCACTCGTAGTGGATTTATCAACTGACTCAAGGCAATATCGATTTGTTGCTTCACATCCGCAGTCGTTAATTGATATAGCTTTTGTTCATCTAACTGAAGATTCATTCGTAATTTTAACTCATTCAAGATTATCCTTTGCCTTTCAAGAACGACATCTTGTGGAACACCGGCTTCGCCATTTTCGAAAGCGTACTGCTCCAATTCATGAAGCTGGCTTTTCAATTTTTCGATCAGCTCTTGCTGTTGGTTTCTCCTGAGTCTAATAGCTTCCGTTAAGGTAGCTTCGTTCATGCGTTCTTTCACAAGACTAACATCCGGAATACCCCTAAAGGCGAATTCTTCTAACGACTTTAAAAGTTGATCTTTGTTGTCAGGTGAAGCATCAACAATCTGTCGTAATCGAAATTGGACCTAATTTTAACATGAATATTGTGAGTTATTTTATTGACATAATTTCAATAAATTTTATTTTCTTACTAACACGTATGACATTACTGAAAGGTAAGGTCAAAAGAAATGGAACCTGCATATAATTTGGTTGCGCTTGTTTCCGCTCAAGTTCTATTTTGGTATCGTATTTGCAATGAGAAATATGATTAAATGTTTCTCTGAAAATCATGTTTCTGCAATAAAATTTTTGACGTTTCCTATGCCCAATTATCTCTTTAATGTACTATAATATAATCTAGGCGTATGATCAAGCGTGTTAACCATTCGCTCTACGTTTCGAAGGTTCGACGTTCGAAACCCAAGGCCCCGTTCTGTTTCTGTATTTTTCTTTTTTATTTGTTCATCATTACAAAAAAATATCTATGAATAAATTTATTCATAATTAATTACTAATTCATAAACACTTTTTCCCTGGATTTGCAATCGACTAAAAGTGGGGTTGCGATGAATGTGGGCGCCCAATTATGTAATTACAGTTTTTTTTTTTGATAACCTAAAGATTTATTATGACAAAAATATAATGTTATTAACATTGTTGGGTAATTCTGTAGAGGTCGATACAGTTATTAATTTCTTTCATTAAATGCTCTCATCCGTACATATATACAGCTACTACCTTCCACAAACGATGCACAACCAATCCTATTTATCGGAGCTCAATATTGATTTAAGAATACGTAGTTGGATTTAAAAAAGTAGTGGAACATATTAAAAACTAAGAATTTTGAGTTTATCTTTAAAAACAAGTGCAATTATATGTACTTACAAAGACAAAGAACATAAGGACACTGTCTACATGAATGTGCTATCTTACTAGTACATATGGTCACCATATCTTTATATAAAACAGAGAGTAAGTAAAAATACTAAAAAAATAAAACATGATTATAAAAGATCTATTGGCAATTACAGAGATAATGGCAATGTGAAATTACGGAAAAATTAAATATAAACAAATTCCTCAAAGAGATTTGAAAACGGTGCCGAGCTTGAGTTTATCAAACACATTTTCAATTCCATTGATTTTATCCAGAGTGCACATTTATTATGCAGGTTTACCATTTATCCTAATTCAGACCACAATCAACACGCTTATAGCATTATTAAAATCTCTACCTTTAAACAAAAGTAAGGTTTTCTAAATGATGCAATAAATAAAACAATACGGCAAATAAGGAAGTTGCATCTAAGTGTACGGATACCCTTTTAACTTGATACACTTACTTGTGCGAAATGTGTGGTTAATGCGAAAAGCGATGAATTAAGTAAATCTTGTTCTTCCTCGAGGTTCTTGAATTTTTCTAGTATAACACTGAAAGTACAGATGTTACATTAAATTGTTTGTGGTAATTAACTTTCTTAGCACTCACCAATGCGAGCTACAGCAATCATTAGTGAAACTACTCGATAACTCTGCTTCTGCTTCGTTGGGTGCCCCTAATGGATCCCATCGTTTCCCTGTAGGCTGCTCCTCGGAAGCCACATCTGAGAGAATTGGATCGTCCATTATCTACGAAAAAAAGAAACCACATTTGAGGGGACTAAAGGACAAACATTTATCGGTTTTTTTACATTTCGCTTTAGTCAATTGCCTCTTACTCTGCAAGGTATACGTTCCTCTTCATTTTTACGTACGCCGTCCAAAAATCTGTATCAAAATAATCCATCCTCGAATATAATGTTTCTGCTATATTAACATTATTGGTAAATATGAGAATATGTATATCGTTTTCGAATAACGTCAAACTCTAAGCGCGTTAGCAACTGACATTGGTGACATGGTGTCATTTGATTATACATATGGAAGTTAAACCTGATAAGGAAATATAAATATGTATCAGTTGCGGTTACAGAAATTACTTAGTATTTAGTTGGTTTACGAAGTTTTCTTCATTTACGTTTATTTATTCCATCCTATTTTCGTTTTTCATTCTAATTCATTTCTGGATATAAATTCGTACCTCAAGGTGTTGTATTGATCATTCGACTAACAGGTGTCAGTAGTAAATCAATACGTACCAGAATATTTAATTAAGAGTTATGCAATAAGAATAAAGAAGTGCGAATATTAATACACATACGTTACTCTTCCTTCCATCACCTTTCGCGTATACATAATTAAAATTATACTATGATATTAAAAAAACGTGGTTTACTAAAAAATGTTACAGGCATAGGCGTGCGGTTTCGGATAAGACGGGTAATTGACAGTAGCGGCGTTAGGCGGGGGGCGGGCACATCATATAATGGGCGCTGCAGCAGGATCTCATTAACAGCAAATTAGTAAGGGGTTTTCGAAGACTGTATAAACCAAGTAGCATGCAGCGTCTAGACAGACTCGCGTCTATTCGTCTCATAAGAAAGGGTTCGTGTTGCCTACTGGTTTCGCAGAGAGTCGACAAAACACGAGTCTGTCTAGTTGCTGCAAAAAAGTAATAATTTCACCTGCTTTTGTCATCTCTAATAATAACTCTACCTGCTCAGAATTTGCATTATTTGCTTTGTTTCTTTGTTATTTGCGTGGCAATGCTTTAGCCAATTATTCAATAATCAAGAATGTAAAAATATTTTCACGAATTAGCAGTAAATAGATGTTAAAATAAAATAAAGCATGAACATATAGAAACGTCTATTTTATCATACCTGATGTTTATTTCTTTTAAGGATTTAGAAATTTTTGTCGTTCAACGTAATTTCGACCCTCTCAAGTGATTTTTAGAATAAGCTTCCTTTATTAAATTTCGTCTTAATGACGGACGTTTTTGATTAATATTAATTAATAATATTTATACGTATGTATCACTATGCCGCCCGCTTACCAAGTTTCTTAAATAGTTCAAGTTTAAATAAAGTTCTATATAAGTATTCAATAGTAATTAAATCCGTGAATATTAAATGTAGGCGTAATATTTGCCAATAGTCATGCGGTCTATCTTGCTGTATATATCTCTATTTGTATTTATCTATCAAGGATAATAGAGCAGGTTTTTTAAAGATGACATACACGTCACTATATTTACATATCTCTTTCTTTACTGGCAAATGCCACGATTATTAAATTCTTTCACTGTACATGAAATTTCTCTAAGGTATTTAAGTAACTTTTAAACGCGAATTGAAATACAACCCTCTTTAAGAACAAAAAACTCAATAGATAAACAACATGAGCAATTCTTCGAGTTAGAAAAACAACACTGGCGAGCTGTTTTAGAGTCTGTCTTCCGTTAAGACGAAAATCCGCTAATTTATTTGTTATAAATAATGGTAAAATAGTCGAAGTAGAAACAGGTGTCCAAAATGTTATTCGAGATTTTGCCAGTGCTAGTATACCAGCTAGCAGGGCCAGGATTAACGCGGTTACCAGCGGAGATGATCGTGAAGATATTGAAGTGAGTGTCTTTTATTTACCACGCTTTTCGTCGAACGTTGCATTTGTGCTACCTTTGTTTTCTGTTCCAGTTTTCTTGATCCCGAATTTCTTGGGAGACCCGATACTACAACGAAAGTTGAGGACGTTCCTGGAAGAAAAGAAGAAGATGGAAACGGAGGGGAGAATCGATCCAGCATTAGCAATAACTGTGACCAGAAAGGAGGGTGAAGATGTTCGCTAGTAATCGCGAGAATGATGTTGTAGCGCACGCTTCGACTAACCCAGAAAGCTTTGCGGGTGTGCAAAAGGCGTTCCCAGGATCCCGGATGACGAAGAACAAGGACGATGTAATACTGCCAGTGTTTAACAGGTGTAACTGCAGATTGTAGTTGTAAATAGTTGACGAAACGCTTTACGTACAGATTACTGCAAAATATTCAGATGTTCGGGTATAACTATTGAATGTAGACGTATAGATACTTGAAAGAGTATTTTACGTAATCATTGTAAGATGTTTTGTACACGCAAGAATATTGCACCTACCGTTACAGCCTGAATTCCGAACGGACCTACCCCCCTTCCTTGCCCCGATGTTTTAGAGCTCAGTCTATACATACGTAATAATATTGTAAAGGTATTTTCGTATTAAATAAATTATTCAAATGTTAAAATACGTAAACTGGTTTTTCTTATGAACAAAATATTATTCGCATAATGAATTCTTCCGGATTCGCGTTTTATTGGCAAAAAGTAAGAAAAATTGATTTAAAACTCGTTAATAAAAAGTGGCGAAGGTGATATTAAAATTGCAAAAATGCAAAATGTTGGTAATTTCTCCTTGAAATTAAGAAAGAGAAGCGATGTTTACGACATTATTATTCAGAAATTGCTATCATATTAAAGTAGAACGTAAGAGAAGGAAAGGTGGATACTGCGAATAAACAAAGACGGAGGAAACTCGAACATCCTTATTGGGCTCTCTAAAAATTCTTTTTCGGGCGGAAATGCCGTATTTTTAGTCGGAAACCAAAAAAATGTTTCGAACAATGAAATCGGGTTTTATATTTAATAAAAATAAATCGAATATTATTATTGCGAACGCCGAGTATTTTAAACCTAAATACGATACTTCTATCGGGTAACCTCCGACAGTATTACTGGCAAATATGCCCCATTGACACAATCTACACATTCCTGGAGTTACTTTCACCAGACCTTTTAATTGTACTGTTAACTTCTACGTCGACGCGGCGTAGAAAATTCCGTTCTGTAATATTTTATATTAGTGTACGTGAATGGAGAGCAGAATATTTCTTTTCCGATAACCGGTGAAAAATACCTTTAAATGACGAGACGAAATGATAGATTTGGTACGTTCCATGACTTCGACGAATTTGTCCAGCTTATTGATGCAGTTTACGCTCGGAGCAAAATATGTAATGCCTGTTAAGGTTGTTACTACCGAAGATTCGCGGACGCTCACGAGGTCAACCTGTGAAGTGGGGCTCTTTGGGACACGGACACAGTGTTTACAATCTCTGCAATTGTGTCGTCTGCACCAGATAGATTTTGTTATTCACGATGGTACGGTTAGGGCACGCGTTAGTAAAGAGTGCTGTACATCAATTACGGCCGTGAAGGTACCTTATATGACATACATATATACACATCATCAACTATGAAATCCAGTGCTTTCCGCGCTTCCTATGCATATACCAAACGTTACTTACACTTATTCACAAGAATCTTTCGATTTACCGTGTGGTACCGTTATAATATTTTACATGGAATCACTACATCGTACATAATACAGCGTTTAATTAATTCGTTAAAACCATTAATCCCATTTATTTTCGAAAGTTAAGAAATTGTGCGTATGTGTATACTATAATATATTTTCAATTTATTTTTCCTTTTTTCAGATTTTTCTTTGCCAATTACGAGAGGACATGAAAAATGGAAACAATTGATTTCGCACCTTCGATACCATTAGAATTACATACCACCAACGGTAGCAACATCGATTACATTACAATTGTTTCGGTAGGTGCTAACGACTCCTCGGCAAGAATAGAACAAACCACGAAGCAAACCGATGGAAAAGACTATATCACTGTTTTAAAAATTGGTACCGATGACCAGCCTCTTCGGTCAGTTACAGAAGAAGTCTTGGTTTATAGGTTACCAGGGGAAAAACTGGGTTTTGGTTTAAAATTCGAAGGCGGCACCAAATCTGCCGAGTTCGTCAAAAGACTTTTCATACAATCATGCGCTACCAACAGTCCAGCATCGCGTGTGCAAAGTTCTTGGGGTTGTTTAGTTGAGGGAGATGAAATCCTCGAAATTGATTCAGTATCGGTGAATGCGATGACGCGAATTGACTGTGTAAAGTGTTTAAAAGACTCGAACGTGGTAATAAAGTTACTCATCAGACATCGTTTCGATAAGAACAGCATCGAACCAAATGCCGACGACTCTTGCACTCGATCCACAGAAGATTTGCCTCTCGTCATTAGTGCTGAAAAGAAAAGAACAGCTCGACCACCACCTCCACCACCGGTTCCTCCTAGGAAAATCAATCGGAAAAGTAAAGAAAACACAGGTAACATAGTGATTCCACCGAAAGGATTTGGAGACTTCGTAGGTGAACTAAACGCCTCTAAACAGAGCCATGAAATTATATCAAACAATTTCAAAAATCACAGACTGCAATCTCCGTATAATAGTCTTAGAAAACAACGGCAATCGCCGGAAGTAATAAAAAGAGTGCGCAAATTATCTGATGACATGAGCTGCCCACCAAACGCTGAAGTGTATATAGATTTGTTTTCCCAAGAATCCGCTTACAGTCTAAGTGAATCCGATGACACCGGCAGCTCAATATCTACTGTTGTTGATAAACTTGGATCATATCCGACAACTACCGATTCTAGTTTTGCTGGCAGCTTGCCTTCAACGCCGACCCCGATCCAAAAACATATTTACCTAACGGATGAGTTTGATTTTAATAATGACAATTATTTATTTAGTAAATTGATAACATCTCAACCGAGTGATGATGATGAAGTGGCGGAAGATTTAATTTTGGAAAAGGAGAAATTCTCAAAACCATTGGAAATTGCTTCTAGCGACAGTACTCCAATACAGCCGCCGACCAATTTTCAAGATGCGCCTCTTAGTTACGGAAATGAAGACGTGAAGATAGTAAAATCAGAATTAAGAATTAATTTGAATATACCAGACAGAAAAATCACACATATGTCGGAATTGGTATGTAACAAAGCGCCTTCACCCCCGCCAAGAACTAAATTTCAAACTTTAATGGAAAGGAACAAAGCTAATGTAAACGAAGATGTGAACGGCTCTGAACTCCCAAGGCTAGTAGATTTTGTCCCGAAATCAAATAAGAATTCACCGGTGAAA
The DNA here is from genome assembly GCA_902654985.2 of Oryctes borbonicus. NCBI lineage: Eukaryota > Metazoa > Arthropoda > Insecta > Coleoptera > Scarabaeidae > Oryctes > Oryctes borbonicus. The sequence goes on from LR736920.1 coordinate 193,331, forward strand.
GAAACTTACGCAAAATTAGATAGTATCGAAGCTGTGAGAAGATTTTTAGAGAACGAGCAGTATAATCTTGATGACAAAGTTGATAAATTCAACGATAATGATTCTTGGACTGCGAAATCAGAATTTTATTCGCGCGATTGGAGTTGTTCGACATCAAAATTAGCTACGATTGGCGAAGACGAAGAAGAAATTGCACAAGAAAACGACCATCGGTACGTCAGTGCGATATACATAATTCATATTTAGAGAAAATGTTGATATTCGTTTTAGCGAAGTTCTGAAACAGGAGAATCCGATATTGATAATCGAAAATGTGGATGCCGTTGACGGTTATTGTGAAAAGTGTGTCAAAGAACAGGATGAAGGTATGTACGCACGTACAGTATGATCTTTGTTCGGTGCATGAGAAGTTATGCAACCGAACGTACGCTTGGGTTTGGAGTATTGCGGCGCATTTCTCTGAATCATTTACTTTGTCGAATTAAACTAAACCGTTATATATGCATATGTATATATATTACGTGCAACCCGTTATGCGCACATGTAAATATATTTTACGCGCATTAAATTAACTTTAAACGATTATGCTATTACGAAACAATTGCGTAGAGTTTATTTATATACTTATCTAAGTATTAAACTAAATAACTTCAACGAGTCCGTTTAGGTGCGTCAAATTCCAGATTTCCAGCTGCCCTTGACTTCACGTCCACTGACCCGGTGTTTGCCATTACCCCTTCCACCAATTGTTAATCCAACGATGCAATAGCAATACAGTCATTATTTATTTATCGATATACACATTTGGCACATAAAATAATCGTCAAGATAATTTCCTACTTCACTATTTAAATACGAAGATTGATTCTTTAATGTTCGTCTTTTACTGAAAAAGTCGAAAGAGCTCTTGGTAATCATCTTGTGCGAGAAGAAATGGAGAGAATGGGTACATTATCAACTAACCCGGTAATGATCTTTCGCGGTTGAATTTTGCCAAGATGCTTCTCCATCAGTCTTCTTCCGAACGTCTTAAAATACAATACGCGATATTATTCGGTAAAATTCAAGTAATCAAGAATATGCGAAATGAAATACTTTTCGGCTTTATTGTGTCTCTAATTTAATAACTTTTTACATTGAAATTGCGCGAAAATTCCATTTTTCAGATTAGAATTCAATAATGTTATCTTATCGGAGGAGTATGGTCTTTTTATCGGTTTTGATTAATAATTATCTATATTTTTTTACAACTCTATATAATAATACTGCATATGTATAGTTTTCGACTAAAAGTGAAGATTTGTATGAATAAGAAGGATGTACTTTAGCACATCGTAAGTGTAATCAAGTTGATATAAGTAATTCAATGATGCATTCTATATTTTACATACATATAACGTATCTGTAAACAATTTACCTTGACAAAGTGATTGGTTATTTTTTTGTGGGGGTGTTTATATGGATTTAATAACCTTCATCTTTCCAATCGGTTTACTAAGTCAATGTTGTGCCTTACTAGAGTTCTTGCCGCGAAGGTTTTTTTTGCAAATGCGCTACTACTAGTTAATCGAATAACTGCAATAGAACTGAAATCCGTTCGAAAAAAATATGGAACCTAGAATACTATTTTGCATCCCCAAAACAGATGCGGGAAATTTAACAGCGGTAACGAAAACAGGTTTGATGATTGAACAGTAATTTCTTAATTAAATCAGTCGCCATAAAAATAAATTACCAATGATCAATTCTCAACTTAGACCAAACATTGTTCGCTTCGACTCCAAACAATAACGTGTGCATAGCGTACTACTGTTATCGAAGTGTTTCTTTACAAACTCTTTTCTTATAGGTTTAGATGAAAAGACAGTCCACGAAGTTTCTGTTCTTTCTAATACTGCAAGAAACACATCTTCACTTACCCAGGAAATCGGTATGTTTTTAATGTTCTTTTAATGATTCGTTTCAATTACTAATTTTCTTAAATCGATTCGTTTTATTTTAATGTTTTAATTAACAGCCTTTTCGTTAATATACATACCATTTGTCCGAAAGACAAAGAATGCTCGATATACGTACATTACGTGTTACAATCTACTTTTTATTTAACATTTGCAACTTGTTTGAATGCGTAAAGACCTCGCTCCTATATTATTTTTGACATTATAGTATAAAGGCCACGACACGTTTCTATAAATATTACTTCTTGCGCTCTTAAACCAATTGAACCACTTCTCGAATTAAAGTGTAGTTATTTAAATGATTTGTAGATTGTCTGAGCGTAAACAAAACTATTACCGAACTAACCTTTATTTCGTCAAAACTGTGTTTTTCTTTCTTTGTTTTTTTTTTTACAATTATTTTTCAAATAATAACAAAAAAATAAAATCAGTTTCATTGAAATTCAAATGGGTTAGTGAATTGTTTGAAGGAAGGGTGCGTGCGTTTGCTTCACACAAAGCACGATTAGACAAATTTTTGATTTGTATAATTCACGAAATAATGCAATAAATATGTGGAAATGAAATTCAAATAAAATCTAGTTACGTAAGTATAAGCCCATGCTTATATAATTTTCTATATAATAATGTAATATATAAATAATTGTGAATAAATACATTTTTGATCAAAGTAAATGTATAATCGAGAACAACGGTATATGAGGTATATGAGGTTTATTTACTAAACACACTCTGCTAAATGCTTAATAAAGCATTTAGCAAAGTGCTTCAAATACTAAGCATAAAGCACTGAACCAATGTGCTTTAATAAATACTTCAATTTCCAAAAGTGCTTGAATTTTCAAATACAGTATTTGAGAAAGTAAAAAGTAAGTACTGACAGTATTTGAAGCCCTTAAAGTATTTAGATCACTGCTAATAAAAGCGTTCCAAGCACTACGCTTCAAATTGCAATTTGCAAAATGTATTTTTCAAAATTTTTACAATGTAAATTCAAACCGATTCAAATTTAATATAACGTATTTCAGTGCTGTTTTAAAGAATTCTTATTATAAGTACTATCAGAAAGTTCAAAGAACAATTGCAATTATCTGCTGTAAACTAATCATTTATAAATTTTTGGAAGAGCCCCCGAGCACTGCTTCGCCTCGCAAATTTGCAACCGTTTGCAACTAAAATTGTAAACAACTTCACTTTTAAATGTAAATAAATAACAATAAATGTATTCGCAAGTAATTATCACAATAATACATACATTCTAATTCTTTTTTGAAATTGTGGCCTTATAAAGAGATATTAAATAATTTAAATAGAAGACTGTGGAAAATATTTTCTTTAAATGTATAAAGTGTTGCATTCTCTTTGAAAATTGATATTTTGGTATAATATTTATATTCTATTCTAAATAGCTTTTAAGCCACAAAATTAATTGATATTTTCACAAACAAGGGCACTTTACTATAATGAACATTTTAAAATCACGCGAAATTTTAAATTGTTCGTTTTTTGTTAAATCGGAAGTGTAATTTTACATACCGGGTAATATTTCGTTTCAAGAAATCTTTACCTTAGTAACGATATGGAAAGTTACTAATACATAAATCCGTGTAAATATGAGAAAACAGTAATTTACACACGATCTTTAAAGATGCGAAAGCTCCTGATAATTATAATTACCAAATGTCGTGTGCTAAATAATTGTTTTCCACGATTGTTGTACTGTGATTGTTTCCACTGTGTTGTACTGAAAACACGGCGGGCACCATAATGACAATAATTTGAATTATATGCAAAGTTTAAGCATAAAAATAACGACATTATTTTATTATTAATATTGAAATTAAATTTGCAAAAATTCAATTATGTTAAAAATATAAAGACTGCAGCACGTGGTAGAATCTCACCTTTGTGCGTTCATTTTACGGGTTTTCAAGTTAAAAGCTTATGTCAATAACTCCACGACCATCCAAGTCTTGAAAAAGGAGAATAGATGCTATCACTGAAATCAAGCAAGAAAATATCATCAGATGTGTTGTTCCGTACATAATTTCCACATACTTACTTTATGATTAAATCAAAATGTCGGTATTTTCTCAAAAAAACTGTTATAACACCCCCCTCTACACTGAAAGGTAGAAGAGTAAGTAAGTTATCTAATACCGAACGCCTATTTATCGGTTTTCAAGTTTTTTGAAATATTTGCTATCATCAACTATGCGGAGGTAGCATATTGAAAAGTATTTGAAGGCGGCAAGTCCAATGTATATACGCTTATATTTTCTGTGTATTTTCAATAATGGTTTATAATGCAATGGCATTAAAATAAATGCTAGAAACTTAAGATAACATTCTTTTATCAATTTGAATTAGAAGAGTCCAAAGTATATTTGTAAGCATATTATCCTATACTCTAAATCTCTTGTATCCGGTTTAATTTTCTGCTAAACAGTTATCGATATATAATATAAATACTACAAACTTTTGTTTTACATAACATGTTCATCCAAGCAAACGTGTAAGCGTTTTAGTACAACTCCATAGTAACCATCAGTTTCCAAGAATATATTGTCTAATAAGTTAACCCGCAAGTTAAATAATAAATAGCGGAAATAAGTAGACAAATGTTTATTAGAGTACAACATAAAACGAATAGATTTATTCAAGGTATCGAACGCAAAATTTATGTAGCAGTAAAAGGAAGAGCATTTTCAAACTACTTTTTTAAGTCTTTTAACCCTCTGTCAACCAAACAGGTCCGATTAATATAAGCGAAATTTTGTTTCATGTTTATGGGCATTTTGATGGTCTTGAATTATACGAATACCAACACATGCCTTCTGTTATATTTTATTGGCATTTGCTGAATGTGAAATATTTCAATGCAGGCTGCACCAAACTTCTGGAATTGTAAAATTGTGTTTATTGTAAATAGTGGTAATAAGTAACGAATCAGGCATCTAGTTTGTCATTGTAAATGATATTGTTTTTGGTTTCACCATCTAGAAATAGAAATAACCCAGTATAATATGGGTTTCACATGTTTATTTCTAACAGATTTCCGTTACATTTTAGCGTAATTTTTTACGAGATGAAATTGCATACCTGCCTCTGTGTAGACATGCATATTACAACGCTTTCGAAATATACATAGTGTTCAGTATTGAAAGAATATGTGGACCATTTAACGTTTCTGGTGTTTGAATTCGGCAAAATTTGGTCTACGTCGAAGGTGTTGTTCTAATACGATGCTTAGATAGAACCAATGTAATTAAATTTATGCGATTGAAATGAAAATCAAAAATATATCTAAATCTGTTAGAAACAGATGTATGGAAAATATGAATTTCACGTTGGTTAATTTTTATTTTGAGAAACCAAGTATGTTATAATATACAGGAGGTTTCACTTAAAATAACAAAGTAAGCAGGCATTGTTGAGCATCAAGTAACAAAGAGTATGTACTTCTGTTAGTACTTTGAAATTTTGTGCATCAAAACTAGAAGTTGATATCCACGTTCTCTATCATGTTGTGGTGGACTCTATAGGCAAAGGTGACTAAATTAGGAAGCTTTTACAAACGGCAACGCATAACGAGATTTTAAGGAAAATCTAAAGGCAAATTATGGTATATTATCTTTAATATACCATTGCCCAACTTGTTTAATTGAATATTTGTAGAAACCAGATGCTTCACAGAATCTTAAACGAAATGTTGATGTTGAAGGCCCGCCGTTTGGAAGACAACCACCGACCCCATTTTTTTGCATAGACTTTCTTCTGACCTTTTTCAAACGAATATCACACGTCAAATGTTGTATGACATGGTACTTTTTTGTTGCATTAATCTGTAAGATATACACTATTGAATAGGATAACAACGAAGTATAAATTAATTTAATATCTACAGTGTACGGTTACTCACAGTTCTAAACAAATTTTACGAAATAAAGAATCATTAATCCAATTTTGCCCACTCATATAATTTGTCTAAAACTGCAAATAAACTACAATGGCCTTCTCTTATATGAGAATCACTTGAAATTGCTGACTTCTCTGCTTACGTTCTCCACTTTGCTTCATTCTATTTACGCACCAAGAGAAATGAAAATGCTTAGTCATCTTCATCCTTCCTTTTATGAAGACGGCGTTGATGGTGTTCGTCGAGTTGGAAACTGATTTCCATAAACATGTCTTGCTTTTGTTAGGTTTTTTCGTGTTTCATCGCCGTAAATGAAAATCAAATGAAACAACTCCTACGAAGTAAATTGCGGCATACTGTACCAAATAACCATCCTGCACTCTAGCTCGCGTGTAACTAACCGAACGTAATGCAGTGCACTGTCACTACCGGCCGCTGAACCTATCATGCCACATTCGAATGCGATTTTATTGTTTTCTCTGATATACTTAAAGGTAGATCTCTGATGTGTTTAACTTTTGGATTTTGTGTGATTATAACTATTACTGCAACAGTTTTGGCGGAATCCTTAACCTGAAACTCCGTCTTTGTCAGAGATTTGGAAGATTCATCACTTCCACTAGTATTTAAAAAAGGATCAAAAACTGATATTGTAAACTATCGTCCTATAAACATTATTAATAACTTTGCTAACATCTTTGGGGAGACCTCAGTAAAAATGTTGATTCGATAGACCATTCTACAATATTATTAAAACTGAACACATCGAATTTTCCGACGATCTTTCTCAATTAATAGAACAGGATAACATTGATTTAAACAACGATAAATGAACGATATTAACTTATGCTAGAGTTCAATATTCTCTTGTCAAGCCCCAATTTTCTAATTGGACCCAAATCAAGGATTTGCACTTTAGGTCCAATATGTACATTCGGCAAAAAAGCTGTTGGCTTTATTGTTGGATTATGAACACTGTTCTACAATCTTCAATTACTAAAGCCCTGTAAGGCGTAAGCTATGCTGTGTGGTATACACGTGAATGTATGTGTGCAAAAACATTTTCTGAAGCACCACTCATTCAAGATCGATAGATTTTATCTTGACGATCAAACTGATAGTGGCATAGTGGATAATGACGACGGATGCACAACTGACTGTAAATTTAACTTAATGAATTAATAGATGCAGTGAAATTATACCAGGATCTATATTGGGCCTGTTATTATTCTTAACTTTTATAAATGGTTTAGCGCTTTGTGTGTTCGGCAATGTCACGTGTAGGAAGACGATATACTGGCATGGCTTCTTACTGGAGAAACACAGAAGGAGTTAAACCAGAACTTTCGAATTACTTCGCGCGAGCTAATGGTTTAGTAACAATAAACGACTACTTAATGCAAAACGAATATCGTTAGGTTATATATCGGTGATATGACTTTCAGCTTGGTCTCGGAGTGTAAGAATTGGGATTGGGAAATTTGAATTGGTGTATTCATATTAAAACAATTTTAGCAATTTAAGTAAGTCTGCACGTCAAAGAAATTAACGACATTAACACTTTAGAAATCGTTTATTATATAAACTTTCTTTCATTCATCATTGAATTATGATTTGTTGTTTTTGGCACAATACACATAAGATTGTACCAAGACCTACGTTACGAAAAAGAACCATTTGTATTGTGTATTTAATATTTATTTTACTTTTTACTTTTATGTACACATACTTTTCTTTTTATTTTTTTCTCTGACAATCCGTATGCACAGTAATCTGTCCGAAATTGATAAATTATATTATCATTGTTACTGAAGAATTATTTACAACATGCACTAGTAAGTTTCAACTTGAGAAAAAACGTGGAAGAAGTAGAGATTTATATGTAGAATGCAACATTCTCGCTTGCTTTCCAGTGGTGTTTAACCGCGAGAGTTTGGAGGGATACAGAGCTATTTCGTTACATGTCGGCATTTTCCGGCCTTCTATACTGTGTGCTATGTGTAATACATATCGCAATGCAAAGTCGATAAGTGTCGGAATTGAACGGAAAGCATTAAAAATGTTGAAAATGCATCAACTTGTCTTAAGGGTAAACACGTATTTATTGCAATTTCCAGACTTAATATATAATGGTAAAGAAATCAGGTGTTTAGTTTGCGATAAAAGTTTAATATGTTGGAAACCATATATGTGCAGGAACCATGTAAATAGCGCAACACACTAATTTAAAAAATCAGAAGGAGACCGTATAAAGAATTTCTATGTGATTTAACGATGATGTTAAGTGCGTGCAATATACCGCTTGCAAAAATCGGACAAACAATGTCTCGTCAGTTTTGGAAGAAATACAATCCAACGTGGGAACTACCAAGTCCGCAGGTATTTGCCGTTAGTGCGCGAGAAGATTGAGAATTATGAGAAAACTGCAGTAAAAAATGAACGGTTGTGGCTAACCATAGATGAAACTACAGACATTTAAAGAATTCCGTAGTATCGATTGTAGCACGGACAATGACATTGAAAAGACCGTCACACCCTTATTTGCTACCCTATAAGAAACAGCAAACATGTACTGCCGAAGCTGTTCATAATGTATTAGTTAGAACGCTAGGCAACTTTGAAATTTTACCAAAGCAAGTGTTAATGTTGCCGATGTTGCCGCGATTATGCTTCGAATAACAGCTTCAAAGCTGTTCATCTGAATTTGCTGCACATAACATGTCTGCTTCATGATTTATACCTTGTAGCAGACACTATACGAAAATGTTATCCCGATGTGGGTCAACTAATAACACAGACGAAAGCGGTTTTTCTTAAATCACCGAAACGTATTCTGCTATTTCGTTCAAAGTGTTTTGACATACCGGAACCGCCGCAGCCAATTCTTACACGATGGGGTACATGGTTAGAAGCAGCATTCTATTTTAAACATGTTGAAAAGATCAAATTAGTGATTTTACAACTGCACGCTAAAGAAGCACCTGCAATTCCAAAATTCTCAAGTTGCAGCAGATTTAAAAGCTATTAACGACAATTACGTTCCAGTAGCCGACGCAATAAAAAAATTGCAAAACACTTAGTTGTCCTAACAGTGCTACATAATTTAGATGACGAAAAAAGTGTTTCAGTCAGAGAAAAATTTAATACTATATTACGTAAAAATATCGATTTTTCTTTAACAATAGTGTTGCGGAGAGACCACTTGAAGTACACGATCATTGCATCACTAGATGCGGAACGATTTTTTTCTGCGTAGAAGTAGATATATACACCGCAATGGACCGCTCTCAAAGAGATCACTGTAGAGACGTATGCTATGATACAGGTGTTGTATATTGTGTTTGCGTTTTCATAAATTCTCCTATTGTTTTTTGTTCTAAATAACGCACGTGTATTTCGGTTTACCCAGCGCAATGACGCTACTGCTAGGCAATCGACTTGTTGCGCTCTACTTATGTATATAAAACGAAGAATACGAATTGACCATATGACTGACAGAAGTAATTAGACAAGCAAGTTACTAATACACACTTTTGTACACTATTTTGGCATATTCTTATCGTTTTATGTTTTATCAACTGTAAACGTACGCGTATTTGTAAGTGATGACTCACAAAGGAATTTAGAGAGAGTGTAGTTTGTCAGTCACATTATAATTTGACATTTTCGTTAAATTAAGATTAAATTTACAGTTACTAATGAACATATTTAAAACATATTTAAAAACACCTCGAGTAAATTCGTAACAAACAGATAATTTTTTAAAATAGATTTATATTATTTCGTTTATTGTAATGCTTTAGTATTAGCAGCTCTTAATTTATTCATATAACTTAATCTTCTTCATTTTATCGTTAGATATGTAAATTCTTCAATGCGGGTCTATTATTATAACATTTATTAAATTAAATTTATTTTATTAGGTTAAGGACCATGTTGTGAAGAAACCAAAGAAAAGTTTTGCAACTGATAAATGATGTTATTGAAACTTGCTCTTAACTGATTAATAAATTAAGATAATTCCTTCCTTGCAGCTAGTAATGAAATACATTAATGGTTAATATTTTAGGCTAAGAGAAAAATGTACATACGACTATAAACACGTGTTTTATACTAATTCATTCTCACCAACATAGAACACGTGCTTTTGATAATTACCATTTTTGTTTGTCTATTTCTTTAATCTTATTCGCACGACAGGTTCCTGAATTTCGGTTTATTAATTCAATTTGAAGCCTATCTAGAAAAGTAACTGCAAATATATTAACGTATCTTAGATTACAATTGGATTTTCGTTATCAGTACCTAGCTTTTTGCACTTTATGAATTGTATTCAGTCTACATTTGTTCTGTGCAATAAATATAAATATATTTTGCTCGGTAAATTGCCCAATTTATATTCCTAAGGTAAGTCTTTTTAATGTCGCCTGCAATATTTAACGATTTTAATTCACATAACTGTTTTTCTATAAAATTTAATTTTCTAAGTGGCAATTATAATTTTTCGGCTGTGTTTGAATTTTGTTTGTAAGGATCGATATCCGCTCCGTATAAAAAATATGCCAAGATAATAGAATGTGACCAATAAAACATACAACACTTATTAAATATATACTGTAATTTATCATTAGATAACAAACGGTATTCAATCATAATATGCGATTTTTATATCAACCGCGGAATGATTTTATTTCAAACATGATATTTTCTACTGATCATATTATTTGTAATGAATTAATAAAGGTTAGAAAATAAAGAAATAGATTATTGCTTATTATGCTTAACAAAATGGAGCACGATTTCCTCGCGAATTTCCGTTGCATAGTGCAATGTACACAATATGCAAGAAAAATACACGAAGCAATCGAGTCCCTGTCCACGCCTTTTATTTACATCACCAATCGCTATTGCTTGCACTCTTTGATATAGTTGAATGGCAATCTCTCTAATTTGTAATCTGGATTTGACTAATTCTTATGCTTAAATAATAAGAGTTCCTATAAAGTGACAATCGACTTTTGAAAATCTCCAATTCATCGTTAAAGAAAAACCAATCTTCTGTTGTTTATCTTTTATGTTTTACTGTATAGTCCAGTCTCTTTTGATTACCATGCAAAAAAAAGACTTTGTAAGTGCAACTTTGGGTCGATAATAGTACTTTATATTGAACACTCAAATACATATATAATTATGACAATTGCCCGATAATATTTTTTTTGTTTTTTAACGGGGGAAAATTACGATAGCTTTAAAAATAAATCTATTCGTCAACACTATTATATGTAATCTTTATTTGTAATTCAAAATCCACACGTAATGAGTATTCAACAACTTAAATAATCAGTAACTATATATCTTGGAATGCAGTAAGTACTCAATAAAATTTTTTCGTTAATAACATACCGCTTCAATAATAATTCCAATGTAAAAAAGTAGTACGAAGGTACAACCTCTATCTTTAAAATATGTGCTTATTTTAAATTCAGTTGGTTTGGTTCTTTCATTTAGTAACAACAACATAATTTTTTTTCTTTACTTCTCGTTCTCGGCTTGATCCAACATTAATAATTACGTAACTGTACGAAAAGCATTGGGAATTAAATTTTTGATGTTCTGGATGGCTATCTTGTGCGGTTATTGCTTTGTTGTTACTGTTCGTGCATTGTACTATAAACATGTTTGATCTTAATTTTGCATATCTTATCTTAAACGTAATTTGGTGAGAACTTACTTCATCTAAGATGAAGATTGAAGCGAATATCGAATATATGTACTACAAAAGATATTATCTTTCAATTGCATTTCTATAATTAAGACAGGTATTTTCTGCAGGTTTGTAAGAGTAAAGAAGTCTATCTAAGATTAATTGACAATTTTTTTTAACTATTTACAAAATAATTTTGAAACATTTAAATTAACCGGATAATCTTGTTGAGCCTGGTTATATTAGTGCTGGTGGCCTCTTCCCTCAATTTTTCTCTAGATTGCTATACCGCTACATCGTCAACAGTTGGGAACACATCGAATTTCTGTTGTACGCACCGATACTTGAAGTGGCAAAGTAATCAATGTACCATGCGATACGTTGGGAATTGTTGGCAACTATTTGCTTCTGATGAAGCCGCCCTATTAGTGATCGAGCTACTACTCACACGCAGTATTTAAAATGCTTAGGTAAATATGGTTACCAGTGAAACTTATCGAACAAAATTTTCACATGCAGAATCACCATAGACCGAAATATATTTTGGTGCACATGTTGGAGTCTTAAAGGTTGTTATTTGAGTTTACTTTGTAGTAAGTAAACTTTGAAAGTGTACTTGAAAACAAGAGAAGGTGAGAATAAATCATGTTTGACTCTACGACAAATTTCAAAATTATTCCAATGAATACATTAAAGTATAAAGATTGTGAAGTGAAAAATTTTGGATCCATAACACATAAGAAGATGCCTAGAAACAATAACCAAAAAATAATGCTAAAATAGCTTCCTCGTGATATTGATGGAATTATTTACGGTAAAAGAAATGCAAGGAGAGAAAAAACGCACTATCCGCGGACATGTCTCTGCCTATCTGGCGTCATGACCGTGAGTGGTGCAAGTCCATGGGTAGATCGTGTTTTTCTCCTCTTGCATGGCTTTTTCCGTAAATGATTCCATCAATACCATGAGGAAGCAATTTTTTGATTATTTTGCTAGCTTTCAACAGTCATAGTGGTGCTACCATAATGTAAAATTACACCTGAAAGATGGTACATTTGAGTATTGATCCGCAATTTCTCAGGAAAACCAACTTACATACCTTGGCCGATGATAAGTAATATAAAAAAGATTGTAAGTCCGATAAAGCAAATTGACGAATCTATGATCACTTGGAAAGGTCTCTTGAAATTCAGGCAATATATAATGAATAAAAGCTGATCTCACAGCATCTCTACGGGAGGAGGATAGAGGTTCGTACACTTCAAAAATTGTTAAGGAGCTGATGAAAGACTAGACCAGTAAAGGGCATAAAACCTACTTGGACAATTACTACACCAGCGTTCCTTTAGCAAAGTATTTCGTCAAGCAACAAATTTCCATGGTTGAGATGTTGTGACAACGTAAAAAAAGGATACTCAACTTGGAAAACAAAAGAGTCTGTACTAGCTACTACAAGGAAAGACAAAGTACTTGCAACAATGACTTCGACAACATGAAGTGAATTTGAGGGCAACAGGGGGGTTAAAAAAATTAAGCCATAATGTGTGCGTGATTATAATCACTACATGTCTGCCAAAGATAGAGTCCATCAAATGACGTTTGATAGTAGTAGTGATAACGAGTCAGATAATCAATTAAAATCTGAACATGACACAGATTTTGAAACATCTGGTGACGAAAACGAGAGTTCTTCTCCGTTTATACACAACTTTTTACAGGACATGATCATCTAAATGACGGAAAGGAGCTACAAACAATATATAATGTTGGGAAAACCAAAAGTAAAAAGACCTGGGACAGCTTACAAAAGTCCTTTAAAGTGTTTTAGTGCACTTATATATGATTCGATTGTGGCTCTTATCGTACAATGCGCAAACACAGAAATATTCTAAAAATCTTTATTTGGACTCTTAATTTTGGCAGGTTCAATTCGCTTCTTTTTACTGATAAAATGTTTGAGATTTAACGATGGAAATACGGAGGAAATAAAATAAATTAATGGCGATTAGAGAAGTTTTTCGAATTTTCATTGTAAATTCGGAAGGATATTACTCACTTTCACAATGAATATTTCTCTTGCAATTTAAGATGCGTTGTGCGCTTTAGGTCTAAGGCCATAAAGACAAAGTATTTTTGTAACATGTACCATAGGAAAATGTGCCAAAATCACATGGGAACCAGCTGCTTCGGGAGTTAGAATAAACGGAATTTTAAGATAATCAGCTCTTTTTATATATTTATTGTACTTCTTAACTCCTAAATATCCAACTGATATATGCCAATTTCTTTTCTAATAATATAGAGCCTTTAAAAGTCACGTGGTTGTTGTGTCAAAAAGAACATACATTAGCACAACATTCTTTTTGCGGCACAAAAGCGCAGTGGAATGCGAGATCTTTAATCTCCAATAAAGATAGTTTAGAACATTATATTTGTGAGAATAATATGATACTAAAATAAATAATATTATGTGTGCATCAGTAACGCTATTCCGACTACAATATATTTATGCAACAACCTAATCATCTTCAACGATAATTGAGTTAATACTTTGTTACCTTCCAAGTAATAACTATTTTTCACCTGAAAAAAAGCTGTCCGTGATTATGTCCACGAATGTACCTGAGTCAATTTATGTAGATAACTGTACAAATACGCGCATGCTCGTAGCAACCGAAGCCTACGGGAAACGGATTAATGTGGTGGAGTAGTAGTTGTTACTTCCAAAAAAGAACACGAGTTTGTTATTTTATGTAATTAAAAAGGAATCCAAAACAAAATACAGTCCGCATAAAATATAAAAGCTCGGTTATTATTTTATAGCATTCAAGCCGACAAAAGCTGAATCGAAAGAATTTGGTTGATGTGGTCATTCGAAGAATATCAATAAAATCATATACGTACGTGTATCTCTTAGTACGTAGCCATGTACGTACTAAGAGATAGCTAATTGTTTTATTTTGAAAATAATTTCTACCCTTTAAATAAATTTTTCCAGTAAAATATATACCTTTGAATTAAGAAAACTTACCTTTATCTGTTTTGTTAAAACGTAACAGTGAGCAAATCTGTATTCTCATTGCGTGCATTCAGTTTAAAAATACAATATTCCTACATAAATTATTTCTTGCCAATTTTATTAAATGAAACTGGTTATGTAGATGTGTACATCTTTTCATATACCTGCAGCGTGTCCACCTAGCGTGTGGGCAAAAGATAATTCATTTTCTGAGCAACTTAGAGAAACAATTTTCAAGTAAAAACTGAATATTTTTAGTTTGAAAATTTTTTCATGCAGAAGTTGCAACATACAATTATACTCAAATGTACAGGGATCCAAAAAAGATAGCTTTAACGAATATCTTTAGCGAAACAAAGCTTTAGTATTTTGTCAAGCGAAAAACTTATTTGCCTAGCATCATACTTAACTTACCAATAAACGACATACAGCAATGTTTATAAAACAATTTGTAGGATAGCGTCTCTATCGGATTCTAGCTAAATATACAAGGTGCTTCGTTTAAAAAATGTGAATAGCTTGTGCTAAATATGGATTGCCATCTTTTGTTATAGGTAGAATGGCGTATTATAAAGCTTCAAACAAAAAAAGCTAATTCTTTAAAAACCTAGTTATAGCTTTGTATGTACTCAATTCACATGAAATTTAGGGTGGGATAAGATCTTGTTTAACTACTACAGCTGTTGTACTCTATCTCAAGTAGCATCATGATAATGTTTGTGTGGTATCCCCGCACAAACTGTTCATGATAATGCGTTGATTACTGTCAGGTTAATTTTATCTCGCGATGGTATTGATTGCAGTTGGATCGGTAAGTCAAAGAATAATCACTTTATTTATTACGTAATATGTACCATTCATTTTTATAGCTGTTAAATAATTCCAAAACGCATGTTTATATAATACTAGAACACACAAATAACAGGATTTATATACAGACACTAGAGAAAAGCTACACATATTATCGCATTGCTTTAAATTATACACACAGCGTATCGAAAAATGCTTCTGAAACTGTAGTGCGTTATATGAAAAAATATTTTACAAGAAAGTTGTTTGGCTTGATCCTAGAATTGTTTTCGGTTATGCAAATAAATTTTCTTTGTCATTTTTAACATATGACCTTTGGCTGTTTGATTTTTTTCAACTTATAACTTTTATAAAAGCTCTTCTACTCCTAATGTTCCGTAGCATCACTTTGTTCATTATGCATTAATTTATTGTGATTAAAGATCATTCCGAAATTGCTCTACAGTAACATAAGATGGTCATTAACTAAAATCGGTAGAATAACAAATTCTAATAATGGTTGGATATGTAAAAATATGAATAATAATGAACGAGAATTATACAGTTTTCGTGTTATTATCATAATCTATTCCTAATTTGCAAAATAGTGTCCCAACATTGAACCATGTAACCCCAAAGATTTTCAATGGAGTTTAGGTCCGGTGATCTTGAGGACTAGTCGACTGTGGTGACTTCAAGATGTTCGCGAAACCACTCTTGCACTACTGCTTCGGTGTGAATTGGACTATTGTCTTGATTGGTAAAACGCTTTCGTTCAAAATGTCTATATATCCGGGTGCGTTTAACCTTCTATGACTTGACATCCACGCCCAATAACCAGCTGTTACCCTACCACTAGACCTCTTTTGAACGACTTAAGGTCTGTTATATCTTGAACGTGGAGGTCGATATACTTTTAGTTTACTACTCTGGTCACTGCGAAATGTCTTTTCGTCCATAAACACTTTGTCCGATCAATCGAAATTTTTAATGTTGTATGGCAAATTCCATGCGTCTTGTAGCATGCTGTTCATCAAACGACACAATATGAGCAGGTCTTCTACATGTTATTTGTGCTTCTGCTAACCGTTTACGCACAATGACACTGTTTACTTCTACATTCGTTTGGGGTAAAATATCTGCGCTGCTTAAGAAGGGATTGGCTTCTATGCAGGTTCTTAATGCAATATCTTCTTCTGAATATTAAATATTTAGTGTGTTAAGAATAATTTCATCTTAATAGGGTCCTACATGGATTAGTGGAACTGTTAACGAGTTTACTAGCTAGTGCTAGTCAGCCAAGCGTCGATCAGGTATATGCAGTAGCGTAGATAAATTGAAAGTTATATTTTGTTAATCGTCAACTACGTTTTCGATACGATTGTAATAGGAATTAACTATGATATATTTTTCTAAATTGTTCGTTGTAAATTGGTTTCGTTGGCCAGTACTGCCGTCGCTCTCTGCCTATCTCCTACGTGGCGAGTTACACACATGCGAGACTTAGCCTGCCACCGAACCTAACGCCAGTGACAAACTGCACGCAACGTCGCCACTCCACTTATAATTGAATTAATTTTAATTGGTAAAATATTCTTATATCGTTACAACGACTTGTATCCAAATATTTCGATCCAAAACAATAGCCTTTCATTTACGAGCGAAGGTTCTACCTAATAAACAAAGATAATAAAACTCACCATCTTTTACGCCTTATCTTATCAACAGTTGCCCAGTATATTATTCCCCGATTTCACATTTATACCTGCTAGTTCGAGATTCACTAGGTTTTATTGCTTTCCGATTCATTACATTATTTTTTGATAGTACATACATAAGTGCTTTAACAGATATTGTAACATTAGCGCAACACAGATATGTGCTTTCATTATTCCTTTTTCTTAAGCTATTTCTTGGCCATTTGATAATATATTCTATACTAACTGAAATGCTATTTGTAATACCAATAACTTTCTACGTATATCCAATGATGCTTGCTCTAAAATCTCTAAGTAATGTAGTATCTGAAACGCATATATGCTCTTGACCTTGTTAGATTACTCGAAAACCTTCGATATGATTTCGCATAGAATTTGACTATAGCTAAGTTTCATTACATGGATTTCAATGACATGGTGCATTGGACTTACTCGTAGTTATTTGAGCGGACGCACTTAAGCGGTTAGACTATTATGGGGTGCTTTTAATCAGCGTGCTATTGATAGAGTATCCCTCAAGATTCTACTTTAAATCCCCTCATTTTTCCAATATACACGAATGACTTTCATAAATCGTTAGAATATTGTAATGTGTAAATGCATGCTGTTGCAGACCTAAATAAGTTGGGAATAACCCCTCTTAAGCATTCACTTAATATTAACTCCACAAAATCTACTGTGATGTTGTTTCGATAATAAACATCAGAGGCGAAAACTTAATTATGAAATTAATGGAGCTACAATTAAGTAGTGCGAGGAAGCAAAGAATTTTAATGTTCTGTTAGGTACGTATATCGTTTCGTTTTGAGCACACATTTCCAATTGCATATTATGTATTGAAGTTCCTGTATCCGCATAGAAAATACCTAAATCAATCTATAAAAGCGCTGCTCTGTCTCGTCACAATTTACGTATCGTTCAGCGCTGTATAGACCATGTTCAGATAGGAATACTGCGAGTAAAGTTTTTAGAATTCACATATTTAGTTTTCGTAAATACGACCTTATAAATTTCTTATTTTTAACTGATCGAACATAAGCAATCGTTGATTGCTTTATCCTGTTTGCTTACTTCATAAAATATTGCAACAAAGCAATCTTCTTATTTATTTAATTAAATTAGCTTTCGTCAGGATATACATGTAGGAGGGTTACGTTATCTTGTATCCAAAATCACTTCTCTAGTCCACCGATCTGCATTGCTTCAGAGACAATATTTACAAGCTGTTTAAGGACGTTGTACCTACTCAATTTAAACAATTTACCACTGAAACTGCACATGAATGAATTATTATTATAGTAGTGATTTGAATCAGCGACCTTCGGGAATTTTGTGATCTTGAGTTTTCTCGCAAAAGCTGAGATTCACGGGAGATCACACAATTAATTTAGGCGTTTCCGTATTTTTTACCTTTCATTTCACTCAAGGGTGAATTTTAAAAGGAGGGCAATACTTTGTACTGCATCTAAACTTCTGTGTGGTCTTCAGTCGAATAAGACAGCTAAATTTGTAATTAAATTTATATATGTGGAATTTATATATATATATATATATATATATACATATATAAATTTTTCTTTTCTTTTTTCTTGTTGGTCATGAATAAGGGCTTCCATTATTATTATCTTCATTTAAGCAAATGTTATGCTACTGCCTAAATACTAATTAACCTAAAATACGATGTTTCGAAAAAGAAATAC
This sequence comes from Oryctes borbonicus, assembly GCA_902654985.2. Lineage (NCBI taxonomy): Eukaryota > Metazoa > Arthropoda > Insecta > Coleoptera > Scarabaeidae > Oryctes > Oryctes borbonicus. Next base: position 212,138 of record LR736920.1, read on the forward strand.
TTTTTTAACACATGGCAGTTAATTAATGTTTTATTAAAATTGAATATTTTGATTATAATTTGAATGAAGTTTATGGATGTAATTCTTTTTTATAGATATAGGTTCTATGTGTAATTTCAAATTTGCAGATGCTGATGAAATAATGGATGGTCCGCGGCAACCACCAGATGGTCACGAATTTCCGGATCAAGAAAAACTAATAGAAAAGAAGATGCCCATAATCGAGCAAGTTGTAGAAAAGCCGCCACCGGTTAAGCCAAGAGAATCATGGTGGTCGAAAAATGAACCACAGAAGGATAATGTTCGTGATAAAATCGCGATGTTCTCTAAGCCTCAGACAACTCTTTCCAAGAAATACGTTAGCACCAACAGTTTACCGACTAATTCTTTAGCAGGAAGAACTGAAAGTGAGTTCCAAACCACACCTTCGTTATTTAGAAACAACTCTATTACTTATTCTCCATCAAGCTATAAATACAAAACTACAGCAAACATCACGCCGACAACAAAAAAAACACCGATCAATTATGAGCCAGCTATATTAATGAGGAAAGCTAATTCGTCTCCACCGATGATGCACGCACGTTCAATAAGTCTTTTAGATATCAATGATGACTCTAGCAAATGGAATGACAAATGGAATTCACTTATCGTGCAAAGAAGTTTGTCGAAATTGAAAGGTTTGATAATACCTGAAAATGAACCAGAAACTGACGAAAACAGTTACTTTGTAGACTTGCCAGAAATTCCAAGCAGAATTGCTGCTGCGGTACGTAACGAACCATCCGTTAAAGAAGCGCCGATAAACAGACGCCATTCTGCTTCATTAACGAATTTTCAAATACCACAACCAAGAGATTCTACAATAACGCTTCCTAAATATTCACCAGCTTTCAAAAGAAGAAGCTTTCAAATTCATCCTTCTAATAATACTACTTCTGCTGACTCACTAAATCGTAGCACGAGAAGTACTAATGCAAATTCAACGGCAACAACTATTTTAGACGCAGATCATACTCGGAAACCATCACCGCTAATTAAAGCACGCGATTTTGCAAATATAACAATTAATAGCAATATATCAAATGATCCTCCGAAATCCTTAGAAAGTATAACCTCGCCAACACGTTCAGATTACAGTTTTGAATTTAACCATGTTACATCAACAGCCCCTAGCACCGAGTTAAAGTTATTAAACAATAAAGAAAAGCTTTTAACACCTAGAAGCCATAGCTATATGAGTGATGCCGTAGCTTCCTCTGAATATGATAGTGACACTGATTCAGCATTAAGTTCCAGTCAGTCAAGTTATTTATCAAAAATATCACCTCCAACATCCCCCATTCATACACGCATGGAATCAATAAACGATGCTCAAAAAAGAAGCGTTGCAACACACCCAGTTGAAACTGCTGCTAACTGTGAAAACAAACGATTACTGAAGCCGCAAAGTCTAGAAGCTATCAATAGAAAAAATATATTGGCATCGGCGAAATGTCGAAGTGGTCGAGATTTGAAAGTCGGATCACCTTTAATTCAGAGAAAATTTGATGAAGATAAGGTGAACATTGAAGAAACAAAGCGTCCATCTCCTAGCAAAGTTGCCGAACCAAAATCAATTACTGTCGTGAATGAAAAACCTGCAGCAGAAATTAAAAAAGATGTAAGTCCTACGCTTCCTCCTAATTTAATTAGCCCTAAACTTGACGATAAAAACTCGCCTGTGCCAAAAACTACTTTACGAGAAAGATTTGAAAAGCCAGTTGAACCAACGCCAAGGAGTTGTGGTGAAAGTAGGTATTATCCGAACAATCCCATTGTGCGCAGAGCATCGAGTGTTACGGATTTGAGGAAAAATTTTGAAAGGGTGGCTCCAACACCTGCCAAGAGAAATTCTACAGCTAGTTTAATAACTATTCCGCCTATTAAACCAGAACCCGTTCGCCGTACATCTCTGCCTCAATTTAAACCAATTTCAAGTCCAGCAAAAATAGCAGCACCTACACTGAAGCTTACGACTGCCAGCGAGAACACTGATTATGTAAGTATTGAAAATTTAAAATGTTTTTCTATACTTTACAAATTACAGAATTTGAACTTTCTTTGGTAAAATTAAGTTGCCGTAGGCAATCCATTCAATGGAATCAGCTACTAAAAGTTACAAGTAAATAATGCTAACCTTATGTTCAACTGGCCTACAACAGTAGTTCGGCATACATATATTTAAAACATCGCAGGCTAAGTTTTTTCAGTAAAAAAAAAATATAATAACATACTAACAGTTCTTTAGAAATATTCGCAACTAAGTAAAGCAGAAATATGTATTTATAAAAAAATTTACTCCCGAAATGTTCAATAAAATACAAGGAATCGTATCACAGTTTGTATGAAGGAGTAAATGTTAAAATTGTATGCATGAATTAAATTTTAGAAAAACGAGTTTATAGTATTTAATCATATTTATGATATAAGATGTTTATAAGAGAACGATTCTAGAGCGATTTCTCATCAGATTTTTTCTTTTCTGCGGAAAAACGTGAGTGGGTGAAACGAATTTTTGAAAAGTAGAAAGTCTCCATTCTGCTTATGCGTATAACTCGCTAACGGTAAGATTTAGAGAAAAAGTTCCAAGTTAAAAATTGTTTGAACGAATTTTATTAAGCAGACAAGGGAAAGGATTATCAATGTATCAACATTTTCACATATTTTTTTTTCGACAGGTAAACGTGTTTGTAATTATTAAGAAGTAATAAGGATTGGTTGATCGTGTAACAGATCTGTAGTGGCAGTATTGAACTTAATTTTTAAAACTAACAAAAATATTGATGGATTTTTTTCACTAGAGTTTACAATAATATATTACTATCATCCTATCAATTTTATTATATTTTTTATATTTAAACATATAATTGATTATTCTACATGGTGATGAAAACTCAAAGAAATGTTGAAAACGCAGGAATTTGCGCCACCATGCCCATCGTATGATCACATATGGAACAACGAGGAAGATGCAAACACACAAGATGTTGTCTGAAAGAAAAATTTTGCTGGATTTTTAAATTCATTCGGTCTTTGGTCAACGTATCCACTTTTATACCAAGCGTAAGCAAATACGTCGCGATATTTTGGCGCGGAAAACTGATTATGAATAAGAGATTTGATAATGTTATTGCATTCAGGTAATACAATATCGTAACCATACAGTAGTACAATATCAGAAAATTTTCTTACAAAGTTTTCCTATATGCGAAAACCATATACATCAAGAGGTTGTATCATTGATGTAGTTTTCTTCGGTATCGCTAATATATTCACATTTGTTGGATGATATACTGATTGTAAATGTAGCAGGACAGTGGCCGGTCCAAGAATACAAGAACAAAATGCTGCGAGTTCCCATATTTGGCTAATACACGTCGGATAACCACTGCTGAAATAGTTCTTTTGTTCATTTTCCGCATGTGGATGGTGTTAAATGTATATTCCACGGTCGAAACAAAGACTGTGAATCATGTGGACCGATATTACTACTTTGCTCTTTGACGACAATGAATAGAGGGGAGAGCAGTTTTCCAAAAGCTAATATTTGTGGAAATATGGTATAACCATGCGTAGTTGAACAACTCTGCTACACAACCAACTATTATCTACTATTAATCCCAAGTGTCCCAAATTTTACATTACTGCAAAACGGGTTGCATCTGCACTGGATACAAAAATTCTTATGCTTGACATTATTTAAACTCTTCACTTCAGCTAAAAAAATATACAAAAATGTTGATATATTTAACTTTTCTTCTTGTCTGCTTCATAAAACTAATTCAAACAAACAATTTTGTCTTAAAACTTTTCCCCTGCCTCTTCCCGTTAGCGAGTTATCCACATAGACAGAATGGAAAATTTCCAATTTTCAAAAATTCATTTCATCCACATAGAGTGTTTTTCCACCCTTGTAGGACTTTTCGATCAATTTGGATATGCAATTATCACATTTTTTTGTAGTTTATTTTCGTATGTTTCCAAAAAAAAGTAATATAACGTCTAATACTTGCTAGAATATTACTATTTTCAGATTGTACTTTTAATATATAAAAGAATAAAATTGAAAATCTCCGTAAATTCGTTATGAAACGAACGAAAAGAGTGCATCACATAGAAAAATAGTGAAATCATGATTCACGTAGGAAAGGTTTCAAGTCCACACGGATTGCAGATCCCCGGTGCTGGAACCGGAACCGAGCAAAACGAGTTTAAAAATATCAGATCGACAGCTGTTATTAATAATTCGTAAAGCAGTACATATATGGCGTACCAAGAAAGTTGTCCGAATCTTATTGTTATTTCATTCTACTTCGAATATTTTTTAAAATGTGACGCCTTAAAAAATTAAATCGGGGTTAACATAATTGAGTGTACGATTGATACTGATTTATATTTTTATGCTGTTTTTCTAAACCCAGTGTAAAATAGTTCATTACCAAGAAATCTACTAAAGAAAGTCAAATCTGTACGTTGCTTCTTGGGAAAATGTCATAATATTAATAATCTTTAATGTGTCTAGAAATGCGACGAACTTATTGAGAATGCCACGAAACATTTCTGTGAAGATATTCCTAAATCTGATTTCAAAGTCGTCTACTTGAAACCGGATGTGGATGGTGGCAGCATCGGAATAACGTTAGCGGGCGGCGCGGATTACGAAACAAAAGAAATAACGGTTAGTGATTTTATTTTGCATATTTTCTTAGCTTTATGTAGTTCAAATCTTCCATTGCAGATTTATAAAATTAGAGAGGGAAGTCCAGCTTTTCGAGATGGTAGACTTCAAAAAGGTGATAAAATACTTGCCATAAACCATAAATACATGAAAGGAGTAACCCATGCTCAATCGCAGAGAATTTTAAAGGTACCTAATATCATACGCACAATGATTTTTCACATAACTCGTATGCACAGTATTAATTTCTAGACTGAAGATCAATAATATTTTGTAAACTACCAAACTTTAACTTATTGTCCTTCAGTATCCTAATAGATTTTTTAAATGCAAAGTCAAGGTCAAAACAGAAACCATTGTATAGGGGAAATTTGAAGTTACTTTACCCCATCTATGCAAAATGAAAAGACTACTAGCGCAAAGTAAAAAATGATTTTATTTGTGTTGAAAAAAATAAATATGTACCTCCTTATTCTAATTCATACGATGTACATCCCCATGGACTCTTTCTTGTTTTGGAATTTAACAATTTTCATCCACACAAAATGTATTCACTGTTATGTTCGTCGCTTTGTCCTGTATTGAAGTCACCTTTCGAACCAACTTTTTGCGAAATTAGATTCAAATTATCACATTTTACTAGTTTAGAAACTAAAAAGATATACATTGATGGAAGAAGTATCCTCAAAATTATCAGACCGGAATCTACCTTCTATGACATTATTATATACCTTCATCTGACGCCATTGGCCAAAAAAACACCATATTCTTTAAAGGAAGTAGTCGACATACAAATAAAACATATAAAGAACGAATTACGTGAAAAAATCTTTTATTTTTCTCCTTAAAAACAAAGATCTATTTTTTTATTTTAGGAAAACGTACCTGAAGTTTTAATAATTGCATGTAAAGGTGTCAATAGCGATAATTCGCCAACATCTCCTCAAATCTATACAAAGCAGATTAGTTTCCAAGGGAGACAAGGTAATATGCATTTTTTTTTTTAATTTGAAATCGAATTACCTGCGGTGCAATTCTAGATATTACACCTAATGCAACTGACAGTAATACAAGTGATACAATCGAGGTTTCTATTATTAAGGACGCTACGGGATTAGGTTTTAGTATATATGGTGGTAAGGGATCGCCTCAGGGTGATATTCCGTTAGTCATTAAGAAAATATTTATGGGTAAGAAAATTACTTTGCCTCTGACTTTTTTTATCCAGCTACTCTTTACGTTTCCCATAGGTGGGGCAGCTGAAAAAGCGTTAAATTTGAAAGCTGGCGATGAATTATTAGAAATTAACCATGTTTCTGTAACCTCAATGTCAAGATTGGAAGCATGGAATTTGATGAAGACTTTACCTGAGCAAGAGGTTACAATAAAAGTTCGCCGATAGTAATTTTATATTTATATACTATTATTTGCTTGACTTGGTGATGTAAATATTTTATTCTTGCCTCTTTTATAAAATATGTTTAATTTATATATTGCAAACAACGCATGTCAACTGTAAATGCCGATTTGTTTGTTCCAGTATTCCTGTTTTTTTTTTTTTTTTGTAGACAAATATATTTTATTACAAATAATATCCAGCGGTTTTATCTCTTTTATTAATTTAAGAATTTCAAAAATACTTTGATGCTAAAAATAGTATATACAATTTATTAAAACAAAATTACGAGAAAACGCATCACAAAATATATACCACATACCTAGAAACAGTGCTGAAATAACTTTCTGGTGGGGATAATGATCATCGCGTCAAGAGAAGGGTAATGGAAGGAGAGAAGATAGAGGAGGAAACACTCTACCTACGGACATGTTTTTGCCTAAGCAACGCCATCACAACGGTTTCGAACGTGGTTTTACTCCACTTTTGTATCGCTATTTCTCTCAATACCACATTGGAAATGATGAACCAGATATCCCTTGGCGCCTCTAGTGCTAAGAAACACATGCCTGCCAACTAAAAAGCAGTGATACAAACCGGATACTGTTTCCCAAGGGAAGTTGATCGATTAATACGAAATGGCGTGCGCAGGAGCACCTATCTAAATAATTTCCACCGGCATTATGGTAAGCCGGGTAGACAGCAGCATATTCGTGAGATAGTGTTTTTTCTTTTTTCACACTGCTTTTATCGTGGGTGATTCCATGGTCACATAAAAGTTTATGCTTGATCCTCAGAAAGTATTTGATAATGTCTTTTAATCTCATTATGTAACCTAAACATATAAAGTTTACAAATATTTTTATATTGACCAATTGTAGACTTTCAATTTTTTTTTGTCTTTCGATTATAATCAGTAATTATCAGTTCCATAGATTGTTGTTGTTTAGCAACTTAAATACCTTCAATAATTCAGCGGAGGTTTATTACAATTTTTGCCATTTACGCGAAGAGAATACTAAAAGCCTGTAAGGATTTAAGGTAGTGCAATTCGACCTTTATGAAAATAAGGTTATGATGATTTTTCCTGTATTTTTTGCAATAAATAATATCAGTGATCCCAGCTCAATATGAAACCTGTTTTTACAATCTGTCACTGCACCTGGTACAAAATCTGCACTGCTGTCAACAAAACATTAAATATTTAACGTTTGAGTCAACTATTAAGTAATACAAACAATTTCCGACAATTTTATCAAAGATCATATCTGGACAATATTTGATGCACAGTTTAAATAAAATAAACAAGTCATTTAATTGTGTAAGTATGTTTCTGTATTCGTGGATTTCGAATGAAATAAAAATAATGTATCCTATGGTAATTTATTCTATATAAAATTAATTATTGAGAAATGTACACTTTTTAATATACAAACTAGAACTAAAAATATAAATAGGGATAGGGCGACAACCTAAACTAAAGTTTGTTGCTTATCAGTTACCAATTATGGTCGAGTGTAAGGAACTGAGGCGCAGGCTGGCAAATGAATTCCCTTACGAGAACTCAGTATATCTAAATGTATCTTTATTTCAAGTGAATATATCAACTACATATACAGATTATTATTGTATTTACGATAAGGCAACGTTTCACACCATTATTACAAGATATTTGCAGCTGCACTTACACCTGTATTAACGAATATCTTATGTATATAGGCAAGATGATCGATCATTATTTAGGTACCTGTGTATATTGAGATTATATACAAACGATCAGTTTCATGTCAGCTTAGAATATGATCGGGGTAATGCCTTGTTGCTCAGTATGGGCATACGTGTATAGTTCTTTTTGCAATATAACCAATTAGAACAAACTTGTCAGATGAGATTATAATTTGTTATGCACATGTATGGCCATCTAAAGTACAGTTTATGCAAATTACTCACTTAAATAGCAGTTAGTAGCATAATGAAAGTACTCATGATCATACGCAACATCCTGTATATTGGAATATAATGGAACTTTTTCTCTAAGTGTTTCACTACATGGTAACTGTATACGCTGTAGGTGTTTTGTTGAATGCATGTATACAGCGTGTCCCTGTATTAATGCATAGATAGGTAACCCAAATAGAAAATTACGCAACTTAAAAATAAAGTATTCCGATCTTGTAAAAATACTTACAAACTACGTAGTAGCATAACTTACCACTCCGAACATTTTTTTAATAACCCTATTGTCATATCTCCTATAAAAAAGTACACTAATTGAAAAACTTCCAACTTCTAAATTTCCAAAATCTACTTGATATTTCGGCAATAAAATTATGGCATAATCACTATTTCTATCTACCTTACCTATCCATGTGTTACTCCGGGGACACAATGTATACATGGCGGGGCACCACATTCGTGTGGGCTTATAGACAAAAAGCGATAAATTTGTTTAGGGCTATGTAGGTTCATTGGGAGCAAGTTTCAACATTGTTTTGATATATGCTGGGTGACTGAAAAGTTACATACCAAAGTTATGAAAATTTAAATGAATGTCCTGTTTATTAATGCATATGTTGATAATACGGACTAAATAAGAGCATGTTACTGTTGTTTCCTTACTTAACATACGCTGCTTTCGAAAAAAATCAACTTTTCTTAAAAATGTAGGTCCAAATTGCCTAACCTTATGTATTTAAGCTATCTAGTAAATTCAAACAAATTAATTTAAGCAAAAACTACAGAAGTTATAGCAGGTTTAGTTTCACACGATTTGGCAACGCCCAATATATTTATTATTCACAATATGTCAAGACGTCTTCAACTGAGGTGGTTGTTTTATTATAATTATAGTTAATCTTGGAACTTTTAGTAGCTAATTTAAAATTTGCTATTGATCCTAACGATTACGTTTAAAATTTAGAAATATTTTCATTAACTTCCCTTTGCCACTTTAGTTATCAAAAATTGTTTCCCATCGTTATTGTAGTTTCCAGGATATCGCCGGTTCCTACGCAGTATAATCTTGGTAAAAATTTTATTTATATTTCTAGAACACAAAATATATTTTTATATACCTTCTGATACTGTACTTTTAACTTGGTACCTTTGTTTGGGGTTCCCATCTACCTTATAACGTCTTATGTATTAATGAAGAATCCTAGTGTAATATTCTAACAGTGAGATTCATAATTGCATGTGGTGACTAGTAATAAACTTTTATCGAATTAGAAGCATTACAAATTACTTTAAAAATAGGAGTATTTACATATTTTTCATGTCATTTCCCTTTCTATCTAAATCGTGTAAAGGTATAAATAATCACTACCTCAAATTTCTTATTGAAATTTAGATGGCCATCGTTGTCAAAAAAAAAAAACTCTGCCACTAAAAAAACTAGACACGTATGTCAACAAAGATGTATCGGATTTCAATTAAAAATATTTCTGATCATCATTTTAGATGCAGCACCTCTAGGTAATTCACAAAAATGCTTTGTGTCAATTCTATTCATATTAGCAAATTTAGCAATTATTAGCTATCCTTTAATTGCTAGTTACTTGATTTTGTAATTATTCTACTGCATATAAATACAGCATGTTGTTAATGTGATCGCGAATAATGTAGGTATGAAGTAGTCAAGTCATTATCTTCATTAAAATTTAACTTATTGTTATCCTCTCCTTTTTATTTCATATAGGTACATATCTTTACAAATAGAAATTTTTGTTCGCTTATCATCATTTGTTATTATTATTTCTGTTAGAACTCAAGGCGATCACATTAGATAACTTCTAACATACATAAATTAATCATCACAGTTTCCTATTACATTTACTGTAAAATACCAGGAAAGTATATAAAACTTATACTAATTGCTTATTACTTAATTAACAGTATTTTATTTTAACTAGAATTAAAAAATGAATATAACTTATTGACACAATATACAGCCTTGGACATATGTATTGGATACCTCGACAAAACCAAAACCGCTTAAGACAGTAAATGTATCTTGTAGCAGTGCATTGGTAGTTTGAAAATGTATAACCTATGGTTATGAGTGGTCGCCGCCACACAGACTCAATTCGTCCTTAACATTTACTAGTTTATAAAATTTAAGACATGAAATTCCTGAAATGCGAAACATCGTAATAGAAAAGGAGCATTTTAATCTCGGCTTATTCATATGTACTGCAGACTCCATACTTTGTATATGGAGTAAAGCAAATCTTTGATTTTCAGTTTACTACAAATGTTCGATTAGTAACTAATGGAATCACTACAGTGACCACTGTAACAACCATACTACGAACCAGAGATTATGCCATTATTAACCCTTTCAGTGGCGACATATTTCAGTCGCCACTGAAATACACGATAGCGCGTGCGAATACATTCAGCTATAACATCGAAAGGTTAATCATTGTTTATAAGTATATACAGTTCAATTATGCAATAAAATCTCGGTTAATAAATTACGAGACCACATACATTTCTTTCAAAATCTAATTGGCTTTTCTCGAGGTATCTAATTTCAAAAATCTATAGAACTATAATAAAAAAAACCTCAATAGAAATATCAACAAAACGTTTTTGCTTTTATTTAACAGTTATATTGCATTAAAGTCTTGTATATTATATATTTTTAGATAAATGTTATTTTATAAAATATGCGGAATAAGTTGATCGAACTTGAATAAAACAAGAACAAATAAGAATAGCGTAAAGTGACTCGGACAAAGCATTGTTGAATAAAGGGGTAAAATATATTATTACAATGTACACAATATAATTGATTCAATTAAAGTGTGCAATCTAGTTCGCTTGTGAATTATCAATAGATTTACTTTGAATTAATAAATTTATGATTTTTCGAACACAAAAAAAAATTGCTGTAGATTTGAAGTTTCAAAATATAAATTAAATAAACTACGCTCAGATCAATTACGCGATCTATTTATGAAAATAAAAAATTTGTGACGTGAGGACAAAATATTTGCTGCAAATAAACAAAAATAATTATGGTAGACGGTTACAAACACTGGTCACTATAAAATCGATGGATTGAATAATGATTGATAACGAAAATAGCTTTATGAGATTCTTATAAACGCAATTTCGGGTAAAGGCGTTAAGGCGAACTATCAGATTTCAAAATATCTGAATCACGCTGACAAACCTGAGCAAAAATTGTTACTAACATTTTTTAAATACAATCATTTCCTGTCCTGAACACTGTTACAACAAAGAATAAATAATTTCACAGCTCTTCGTTGTATTGACGTGGAAATCATTTAGTATGGTTTAATTCATATGTGCACCTTACTTATGCTAGTATTTGAATATTTATGATATGATACAAACAAAAATATAGGATGAAACATGAAAAATTATTATACACATAACTATAAAATTGTAAATATTTTATATTAGCATAAGCTAATATAGTGTAAATAATGAGTGTACAAGTAGAACCGATTATCATTTTAATTAATACAAATTTATTACCACCTATGTAATGTCACAATTAGACCGTCTCCCTATTCAAACAATGCTTGAACATGAAATTCAGCGGCACTGTTTCTTGAATATTAGCTCTGCTAAAGCCACTTTGAAAATTCAATTTTTAGTGGGATAGTATAATTTGGTCTACTACAAAACAAAGATATTATTTGAAATGTGAAGAAATTCGTTTTATAAACCGACCCTCTAGAATTCAAGGATGTTTTCAGTTGATCCATTAGTACAGTCGTTTCACATACAACTACTGGAATATAAGTAAACCTGTTGGCTACGCAGTCGTAACAGAATGAAAAACCAAGAACAAAGTAACATTCCTGAAAGAACGACTTTAAATGTGTAAAACATTCTCCTTCATTATGTAATCCAGCGACTTGAAAAAGGGTATTGCGTTTTAATTTCATTCGAAGAGGAAAATATTTATTAGATAAAAGAATATAAAATTAATTTTCGAAATTAATTAAAATTTGAGACTTTCTAGAGCGAAACGACATCTCCCTAGCAGCCATTCACAAAAACTCTAACCGGTTAAACAAGTGAAAAATGTCTGAGTTTATACTTACCAACTGTTAGTTTCCGTCCATTAGACCTTATGGCGAGTGCCTGCACTTAAAAGGGAGATATGAGGGAGAAAATCTCTAGTATGAAAGTCGTTTTTCTCTAAAATTAAAAACCCGTACAATATTCGTCAAAAGATGAAAAAATAAACACATTTAGTTACCTGTTAATTACAAAAATTACACCAAAATCGATTCGTGGCAACAAGATGTATCTGTAAATATTTATTTGTAGAGTTATAATTTTAGTAAAATCAGTAATATACATAAAGTTGATAATTTATTGCAGTACAATACTAATGTTAAAGTATCGTCTCTACTTGCTCTAATGGCAGTAAGCTAAATGGAGTGGCAATCCCAAATGTCGAAGAATTTTTCTATGGAAATGATGTATGAGATATTGGAACCAAACAAAAATGATATATATTTATTTCTTAGGGATACAACTTCTAGAACACCAATGAAACAAATCATGAATAATTGTCTACTGGTTCAGTATTTAACTACAAAAATTTCAAGGTCGATTTGGTGGAACGACACTCAAAGTTGATCCCTAAATGTACTCGCTTAAAATAATTTTCTTTTTACTCCTTATGATTATATAATACGATTCTAACATTGATGTAACATCGTTTTTATTTAGCTCCACTCTCAAATTCTATGTGTTGCTTCCTTTACTAAAATACACATCTTTGTAGGAGTTACACTAAAAATGTAATCTTTTGGATGGTCTCGAAAACTACCTCAAAAAAATATATTATTTTCGAATGAAAACCGATGTTGATGTTAGGGGTTCCGTCTCTTGTATCTCTTGTGTCTGACATGTCAGCGGTCTGAAATCTGGTGTAAATATATGCTGGGGCATTTTTCACTTGCTTAACTAGCTAAACCATTTGAGACGAGATTTCTCAATCCACTACATAGTGGACAAACAGACCATAGCAACCTACAAACTTACTTCAAACTTGATTTGTCAAATGCATGGAGGATGCATTAACACCGCCGTTTGTTCTTATTCTAGAATCAGACAGTTCTACATTTATTTTGAAGATGAATTACATTCTTCCAGATTTATTCTTTAAATTGTCACAGTACTGGAAAATATTAATTTTGAACTAATCATATACGTTCCTCACTCATTTACGATATAACTTAGTATTACTAATTTTACTAATCATTTTCTACTCACTAAAGCATTTATTCGTCGATATCAACATGACATGAAACTGTCTACATAGGTTTCTAAAAATTAATATTTTGAAACGAGCGGATATTATTGTTTTTATTTTTTTTTTTATTATCGAAATAACTTTAATTTTAATATCACTATCTTTGGTAATCATTGCTATTTCGAGATAATTACGCTGTAGTACCGTTGGACACGTTAGCACTCAAATAACCGTTTGCCGTGGCCGAATTGTCTTTTTGCACTGGATAATTCGAAAATTCTAGTTGGGTATTGCCCCCAACAAAACCTTCTTCGGCTTCCGAATCCGGGCCGGAACCGTTTAAAGAGAAATTTTCATCTAAATCATTCATAAGTCTTAGTGGTGTCGTTGGGTCATCCTGCGATTCATACTGATCGTTTCTAGACGAGCGAGCTTCCATACCAGCAGCGCTATGATAAAAGGATACTTTAGAGAACAGTGGAGTTGCATCCTCTATGAGTAAAGAACATAGTTCTAAGAATGTCGGCCTTTCCGTGTATTTGTGTTTCCAGCAATACATCATTAGCATATACAACTTATCTGGGCAATTCTCAGGTCTTTCCATAATTCCGCCGTCAATAACGTACCGAAGCACTTGATCGTTTGAAAGACCTTGATAGGGTTGGGATGCTAACGTTGCCATTTCCCACAGCACTACGCCGTAACTCCAAATGTCACTACTACTCGAAAATATGCCATCCTTTAAACTTTCTGGAGCCATCCACCGGACTGGTAACAATCCCTTGGTACCTTTCCGGTAATAATCCGTTTCGTAGATATCTCTTGTCATACCAAAATCGCCGATTTTGACGGTTAAATCTTCCGATACCATACAATTCCTAGCAGCTAAATCTCGATGGACAAATTTCTTAGCTGCTAAGTAAGCCATACCATCAGCTATTTCTATAGCCATCTGTAGAATTCGTTTAAGAGTAGGCGGTTGTCGTACATGGCCACCAGAATAATTTTCCCCTTCTGGTCTATGGGATCGAAGGTACGTTTTCAAATCGCCATTTGCCATTAGTTCCATAATTACTAACGTAGGTTGTCCTTGCGATACGACGCCCAACAGTTTCACAACGTGGGCTGTGTCGAAGGCTTTCATTACGGATGCTTCGTTGAGAAATTCAATGCGTTCCCTAGAATATAATTAAAAGTTACTAAAATAGGTAGGTATTTCTAACTTGATTATTGGTATCTCTGTTTCCAGTTAACATATAAAGATTGAGTCTTTATGAATGAAGATTTTTTAAAAACAGTTAAATCGGGACACTTTAGAAAATTTATTTTCAGATATTAGACAACGTGGAGGATAGAACCTTCACTCGAGTGCGAAAGCGTTTCGCTTACTTTTCCACATCCAAACTATTAAAACCCTCAAAATTATCCAATTGCGACCAGATATGGATAAATTAGCAACTCGTCGTCTAATAGCGATTCTCCAAGATCATCGCGCTTAATATTAGGAGAAAATTTAGAGGATTGTGCAGTTACTTATTAGGCGGGACACTTATTAAAGCAAATGTTAGGCGAATACAATAATTCTTGCGAATTAAATAACCCATCCTGTCGCATAAAGACTACGGTTTAGCAAGTTATATTTCAAAAAATAAAGGAAGACGCAGAATCAGCACGCATCTGCACTTGCACTTTTATCTCGCATATATAATATAAAATTGTAGTTGCATCTAATTGCAAATGGTAAGTGAAACGTTTATATCGAAGTTTTTTTTTTTTCTCCCGAAGGTCAAACAAAACTACCACAATTGATACCTTTAATTGTGCTAACCGAAGACAGCAATTTTTAAATCTATGTTTTTTTTTTTATTTATATTCAAAAATATCAACATCATAATAATTTTTTTATTAATAAACTTTGTAGATGGTTAGATAACATAGATACTCCTGGTTTCAAACACGGAACAATAGATGGCGGTCACAAGTTTATTTAAATTTTGCAAATGAACTATAAAACCAAGAAAATATTTCAAGCCCAAAAAATATTAATGACTCTCAAAATAAGTTAGAGAATGTGGCATATGTCAGAGACAATTTTTGTGTAATAGAAAAAAAGGATTGTAAATTCTTCATGTGCTTAATTTTGTATATTATTTAGTCATACGAGTTTATTATTTATTTTTACTTTGACTCATTCCTGAATTCCAATTTGAATTCTTCAAATATAAAATCAGCACCATTTAATGCCACTGTTTAATAGCTTTGGCGATTGTTTTGTTTCTACTGTCACTTTTGACGATTTTTACTATTTAAAAATATATTGATGTCGAAATATATGAAATATGTTATTTTTGAACTAGCATGATGCAGGGACGCAACTGAAGTTGAGATTCCATGCTTTCTGATGACACTTTACAGCACTACGACACGAAACTTTACTGAGAATTTTAAAGAAGAGGAACGGAGGGATTATTAATTGATGAAATTACATTTTTTTTACGCTGTCTTGTTGTATTTAAATTTTATATGAATTTAGAAGTTGTCGAAAAGAGAAAATGAAATGCATAAGAAACAATTGTCCACCACTATCCTTCTAACACCCGCGCTCCAAAAAATAATAGGCCAGAAAAAGAAATTTTCTTTTAGAAATCGGGCTTGTACCATTAGAGAGACCTTTACTTTCAATAAATGGACAAGCTGAAGGCACTGGATGAGATATGCGAGTAGCGCTGATGACGAACCTCTTAGGCGTTCGTTGTAACATTACAATACCTCCAACCAACAATTCTGTATATCTTGTTAATTTAGAATAAAAGTGCGCCAATACCAAAAATACCATTACTCAAGGAGAAGTGAGTTGCATGGATATAATTCTGGTTGTGTTAAACTCTCAACGAGCAAACGATCATAAAAAAGTATAAAAGGACGACAGATTATTGAAGACAAACTGGTAGTGTTTCAGTAATTTTGACACGACGTTGTTAGGAAGGAAAACTGGACGTTTCAAGCAAAGCTACTGATTGATCAATTAATACTTCACAAAGACATAATACGAAAGCTTTAAAAACAGTAATCGCTTGTCTTTTCAGTCAGATTTGTAAATAAATATTTAATTAGTGTAACTCATTTTTTTTTTCAAAAGGTGCAGTTTCACTCGAAAACGCTTACCTGTTAGTTGCGTGTTCATTAACTGTCTTAATAGCACACCGTACTTGTGCTTTGCCTCTGATGTCCTTAGCAATACCTTCGTAAACCATGCCAAAACTTCCTTGACCTAACTCTTTATGTAGTTCGATTTTCTTTCGCGGTACTTCCCAGTCATCGGGTTCATAGACCGTGCTAATATATTCTGGATTAACCGTCGCTATTAATTTATTATCCGAAGGCTTTTGGAAAAACCTCCTCAATGTAAAAACAAGGATTATAATTGCTACAATCTACAAATAAATAAATTGTTTTCTGTACTTATATATACGCTATTGACGGAATACGTTTTTTTTTTACTTACAACGCAAAATATTGCACTAACTATAATCACAATGTTGTTGTTGGTGGGTTCTTCAATCACAAAATACACAGGATTAGAAAATTTGCGATCAATTTTTGCTTCAGACACTGGTAATACTCTCACCGAGTAATTTCCAGAATTTAGCCCATACAAAGTATATAAATGATGGTTTTCTTCGAATTCAATCTGAGTGATGCATTGGGTGTATGGCTGTAACAAAAATATTGATGACTGCATATTATACATCGACATTATGACAATCAGGTAATTACATTTTCAATACCTAACCGTTTGTATTCTATTAGATAATATAGAATATTTCCGTTTGGTGCTGCCGGTGGTTCCCATGTCAAAGTTATTGCAGTTTGATTTTCGTGATATATTGAAATGCCCGAAGTAATCAAGTCAGCATCATCTAAATACAAAACGTAACAAAATATGCGCATTGTTTAGATTTAGACACACTTCTTTACCTTTCTTAGAAGTTTTACCAGTTTTATTGAACGGCTCAGAACATTCCGGACGAGTATTTCCAGGTATTTTCTCCCGACAAGCTTGTATTGACACAGTATAGTCTGTGTAGTGGTGTAATTTATTTACAAAGAGTTCTAAGGTGCTGTTAATTATAAATATAGAGATATTATAGCTATGTTTTCCTGCAACAAGTATAAGCAAAGATTTTATGTAGGTAATTAAAATGTCTAAGCATATCAACAGATTGATCATTTTGCAGTGATTAATTAAAAACATGTTTCAAAAAAATCGTATGAAAATGTTATGCTATAAAAACAAAAAATAAATAAGAAAGCGCATTAAACTGAGGAGAATATAATAATTAATGGTGACTCTAAAAAAATAAAATGGGTCCCTTTTCTCACAAAATTCTTATACCGGCTGATTTTTTTAACTTGAAACTTCCAAATATCTCGAAAAGTAAGCACTTCCAGGTTTTCTCTAGGAGACATTGATACAAATTGAGTTTCGTTGATTACAGCAACAATATATTACAAATAAAAAGATATGTTTCAGACAAATCCTACTTATTTTTTTCGTAGAATCCGAACCTGTTATAAAATGTAGGGGTTCCTACTTAAGATTTCAAAGCACACCACCTACGAGGAGGGAGAACCTAATTTTAGTACTAATGTATTTTCTCGGCAGAATGATTAAGTTTTAATTATTCATTTTTTGCGCAAAATGCATATTTTTCGAGATATCTGAAAGTTCAAAGTTAAAAAAAATTACCCGATATATTCTGGCAAGGATGCACTTTATTTTGGTGATTATCCAATTCAAATCAATACTCAAGTTGGAAATTTGAAATAATTATACAAATTTTGATACCTGTCAATTCAAAGGTTTGTTTGTCGATTATGTTAACAAGTAACACGACGTGATAAGAATGTTATTAAAATTGAGTTTTACCAAATATTGATGTATTTCTTGATGTAGCATTGTTAGAAGTGAATTTTCGAATATCTCCATCTTCAAGTATCGTTTCCCTTTTTCTTCTAGTTTCCTCGTCAGGCCGTTTTACGTAAACCTTGTTGATTAGCTCATCTTCAAACGATATTTGTGATGTCCGTTCCGTTTCCTGTTTGACACTAACAATTGGTTTTGGTCTGCCCTTACATTCACATGTGTCATTAGATTTCGGTGGTGTTATTATTGACTGGTCGAAGAATGGCTTAATAGTGGGATGCGGGTGACCTGAAATTTTCATCGCACTAAATTATTTGAATTTCTTTTTTTTTAATTTGCATACGATCACAATAATCTTGATGCAAGTTCGTCGGTCGAGGCTTCTCGTTTCTGATAAGTGTAATCTTATAATAGGTGGTGTTACCGTTTGGTTCCTTAGTTGGTTCCCATTTAATTTTTAGTGAATCGCTAGTATTCGACGATACTGTACATCCGGTTATTGGAGCTGGTTCTAAAAAGAAGAAACATTAGTTAATACCACATGTTTGCTACCGTAAACGAGGACTAAAACAATTTGGCGCCAGAGTGTACCACGTTACGGTTAATTTCTAATTTTCAGTTCTACTATAATCTCAGTTATACATAACCAAAGTCATTTTCCGATACTAAAATCAATCACTTCAGAACAGCTACATAGCTCATATCTAGCTATCGGATAACTTTTTCTCCTTCAGTTGGTCATCTACATGTTACTTTAACAATACAGGGCTTGAAAGACTAAAGAATATCCTGAATAACATTTATTTGGTAGTTTATTTTCTATATTATATATATATATGTATATATACTGAAATATTTAAATTAAGGAATGTTACAAATCTAGTAATACTTACGGTCAGCATCTGTTCGAAAATACTGGATATGACTCTCACCACCACGCTTTTCAGTCGCAATTGTGTACGTTTTTATATAGAAAGCATATTGAGTATACGGTTTCAGTCCGGCAAGAGTTCTTGTCATGTGGGTAATGTTCATATATGTCTCGGGTATTGGAACGTCGACAATTGACCACCTGTAAAAAATATTTGTTTCGTTAAAATAATTTTACCAAGCAGATCGTCACCTCTATATTTAATAACCAGTACAAGACTTCGATCTATACTGGTGAAACCATTAAAGCAAGTACGGCACCTTAAAATTCTTCCACGGTATTTCGTCTCATCGCTTCTTATTTAATCCAATCCGCTTCTGGCCTGTTAACTCTTTCTAATAAAACGAGTTGTTCAATTTAACAGTGTTAGTGTAATTATTAAAACATCCAATACGACCGTTACAATCTGAATCAATCTTATTGATCTCTCTCTTCTCTAATAACGTATTCGATTGGACTGCACTAGGGCGGCGGATTCGGGGCTTGCAATTCTATAGTTCGAAAATACAGGATTGAGCAGTGACAATGGGACGTAAAACTGCGCGGGCCGATTTTGTCGGTCGGCCATATTGCTCTAGGCCGAGCCTTGCTCCTTCAGCTAGAGCAAGTGCAATTCTGACTGCCTTTACCAATGGAACACAAATTATTGCTCTAATTTTCCAATGGAAGATGCAGCTTCCGCTCCGAGCATGCTCCAATTGCTCTACACATCTACGCTACAACTGTCCCACTATTTTATTATAAACTGTTATAAATCTCATTTATTTTTTTTGATTGTATCTATTTTATGTATTGCACTATTCTATGTATAACTTTTTATTACTTTTACAGCGGACCCGAGGCTGTGCATTTCGCACGAAGCCGTCAAGACTTTCTTTTCTTTCATCTTTATTAAAATATATGGAATAAATAACGGCAACACATTATTGATAACACTGGCTTTTAAAAACTCAAAATCATTCTTCGTCCATCTGCCCAAAATTGGCAAAAGATTCAGAATTTGTTCTAAGCTACACTGGAGTATGTATTCTCCCTGCAGTTTGAGTTACTTGAACTATTGAAGCAGGACAGAGATTTTAAAACATTGTTGTAAAAATGTGTTTCTAATTTTGTATAATTGTATTGTTCTATTATAATTGTGTATGCTATCGATCATCAAACAGATTACAGAGATTACGGCAGCCGTGTCTTTCTCCAAGTAATAACAACTGACAGCACTACCTGTACAGTATTTCTCGTTCCAATTAAGTAGAAAAAAATAGAGTAAACGCTAAGACTGGCTACTTATACGGTCATACGGTTACGATACGTGTGCTATTTCGTTAGACTCCGATATAAATTTTAATGGAGATATTATAACGGCCCAAAGAATAAACGTAAGCGCTACCCCGATAGTATGGAAAACGACCGCCGAAACGCAATATATACCGGGTCGCACAATAAGTATGCGATTGAATGTTTCGCATACGGAACTACTTCATTAACAATTCAAATTACATTTATACGTGAAACATAAATTTTGAAGCATGATTGCTACAGATCACCAAACATTTATCATTGAAAACTATTTTCGTAAATGAACAAAGGATGTTGTTTTGAGAGCTGTTGGAAGTAGGTTTATGGAATCATGGAAAAAGAACAATACTGATCAATAAGCCTGCAGAACCGAGTTGCGCTTCACGAAATTACCAGAGACTAGACAAATTCGTGTTTATTCGTCTCATCAGAATAGGTTCGTGTTGCCTATTGGTTTCCCCCAGAGTCGACAAAACACAAGCCTGTCTAGTCTCTGCTAATTTCGTGAAGCGCGTACTCGTTTCTACAATCACTAATCAGTGATTCGATTTTGGAAAGCATGTGCAGAAATCAGTTGAATGCAGTTTATAAGGATCATGCATCTAAGGGGAATAATACTAAATATTGGATTGAGTTTTATTTACTTATTCCTTCAAATGCATATAAAAAAGTATTATTAATATTTTGAACCAAAGAAATCTTGAAAAAAAGCTGTTAAATGCGTTAATTTATTTAATTTTGTTGTAGTACTCGTAAAGTTGAACTTATGGAAGGTCACCATCCAAATCTTCAAATTTACGAGTAATACTGCGAATTTCAATAATATATATTGTACAAATATTTTTTGCTGATTTAAAATTTCTGGCCTTACGGCGTGTTTCTGGGCACGAAACCAGTCGCAATTTTATTATATTAATAAATTTGTGAGATAAAGGACCCAATCTTTTATTTTACCTTATAATGATTAACTCACACAAAGTCATCATCGATTATTTGTTTGTTTTAGCTTCAAGAGTCGATTCAACAATTACCACGTAGTTAAGAATGCTTTTCATGGCACAAGAATAAACAAAGTTAATTCGTTTATGCCATCAAATTTAGTCTCCAAGCGAAAAATCAACTATTTAATTCGTCAATAAGTGTTACTATTTGGCTTTTCTGCTTAAAATCAACCACCGGCAATTCTTTAGTAACCCAAATTGCAATTCCCCATTTTATTTGTTAAAAACTAATTATTGTAATTATATTGCAATCATACAAAAAGATAATTACCCGTCATCCCCGCAGGCATCTCTATTGTCGTACAAGCTGATGTTTTGTGATGGTGCTTCAATGTAATGGATTAGGAAGGCTAGAAGTTTTCTGGAGTCGATTATTTCGAACTTTCTCCACTGCAATTCCACTTCATGGCTGCTTATGCTGTTGATAGAGACGGTGAAGTTGGTGACGTTACCTACGAAGAATCCATACTTCAAAAAAGGTACACAAGAATTATATCAATAGACTAATTACAAGCTACTTTATCCCCGTTTGAACTTGCAGATACCTCAGGTTCTGGAAGGTTTGCTTTTTTTCGCAACATTTCGATTTTTTCAGGGCATAACTTTGGGTTGAAGTGAAAGAATAAAGTTCCATTGCCGACGGTGAGTGTTCTATTTTGCCAGTCCCATATGTCTTGGAGATTTTGATTATCCAATACACTTATTGCATACCTATTATTATTGGTTAAACATATTGCATTATAGCGCAGTATCGTCGAGTGAAGGAATTGTAAAGAGACGCAACCAAATGGGAGAATTGAGTGATATATCTGCATCTTTTTCTACTCTCTCCAGACAATAATATTTGCCGGTAAAGTGCAGCCCTCTATAGATTTTTTTAATAAACCTTGAATAACGACTCACAGGCAGCTGGCGAATACAAATGAAATAAGGAAATGCCTTATTTTTGTCTTTGCAGAATTAAAAAACAATTGTATCTATTACCCGCTCGAGAAATTTTATATTTTTATAGCGTGTTCGGTTTTAAGAGGTAATATATCGTACACAGGGTTTTTGAAAAATATGTATCATTCGTGATATGTAAAATAAAACAAAAATACTAATTGGTAAATCAATTGTTTGGTAGCATTAATTTATTGAACTGTAGTTAACGAAATAATTTGAATTTCTAAAACAACAAGGGAAGTAAATAAAACATTATAAAGAAGGGAAACATAATTATAAATTTGATAGATTTTTCGTGGTTAGTAGTTTCGACAACATTTATGTTCCTCAGAAATTACAATTCACAATTAAGAAGAATAAATATATTTGCAAATTATTATTTTCTTTAAATTTTGTATATGAATTTCGTTTATTTTTTTTTTGTTTATAAAATTAATTAAAAATTGTAGAGCTAATCACTGTATATAATTTAATTTTGTAAATGTAAACATTGTAAACATTTTCTCATTGTATTTACTTGCTTCGCTGCATCTCACAGGAACTGCGGTTTTACTTAACAATTTACGTTTACTATTTATTAGAATGTCTGTTGCCTTAAAATGTCTCTGGCAGATTAATTTGTGTCTTAACTTATCGATGTCCATCATTACAATATTAATATTGCCGCAATTTCGAATCCACTCTTTCGCTCTATTCCCGTCTTTCACAAGAAATTCTAAAAAACTTATATTCTCATCCTTTTTTTATAATTTTCGAAGCAATTTACATAAACGCACATATGATTTGCGGTAGTCCTCTTTATGGAATTGCTATATTAAACCCGATCCATGATACCAGTACGATAGCTCAAGAGAGACTGAGCGAGCTTCGTTTTATGAGATTCGAGAATCTCGGTTCCCATTCGACTTGATGTGCCATCTACATGTCGAACGCTGTTTTGGTTCTGTTTATACTTATATGGTTGCGTCTCTTTACAAGTCAACAGTAGTATACTGAATTTTACGTAAAAAGGTGGTGGTTAAATGGTTCATAAGTGCCACGGAAATTTGTTATACTTATGAAAATTAACTAACTTCAATAAATAAGCAATATTCTATTTATCTTTCTGGTAATATTAGAGCCTTGTTTATGTAGTTTATAGTTGTATAACCGTTTCCGGGTAGAGCCATCATCCATACAAATACTGACACATGGGTCAGTAATACATGCAATAGTATAAAACTTAATTTTAAATTTAAAAATACAATTTATAAGAAAAATAAAATAGAGAAAGAAAACCATGAAGAAGAAACAATATCCAAGAATGGAGACAAAAATTAATTTAATAATTTGACAGTAGGCCAGTATGTTAAATATTTTAATGAAATGAAAAGTAATAATTTATGTGGAAATCGCCATTGTTCCAGACGATATTTTATGGTATCCAGATTAACATTTCAGAAATAACGAAACATTCTTAAGTTTACTATGCATTATAAAATAGTGTTTTACTAATTTAATTTTTTAATAATTGAAATTTCGAGGGTCAGAATTGGTAGGAATACAATTTTGGGCTATCAATAATTCCTACATATGAGCTTATAATAGATAATAGATAAAAGGTAAAATATAAATTCCAAGAAAGGCATTTTAGTTAATGAATGCATACTTAATAGTATTAATATGAACCTATCACAAAACTAGATTTTGGATATATCATTGAAATCATTCAGGTCAGTAATTGGTACTTTTACTTTAATCATATGGAATATATATTTCCCGCTTGGTGTCACCGTTTTATGGAGGCATTTTAAATTTAGGTTGACTAACTATGAAGTATATAAACAAGGATTAGAGCATGTTAACAGATAGTTTGGAAGAAAATGAACCGGAAGAGCTGGTTCCAAAATAAAAATCGATAATAAGGATCTCCCTTCCAAAATATATGAAAATATTCTCTAAAGTGCAAGATGAGTGGCCTAATAGGCAGATGACCATCCGCAAGGTTTTTATTAAAAAAAAAAATGCTTACCTTCCACTTTCCAAAACGTTTCCATGTATTACCCGTAAGTTTTTAAAAAAACCTAGTGAAATTAGGGGAAATGACCTTACAATCTTTAGGTAGCCGTCGATCTCGGAAATCAACTTCAAATTTTCTTCCAAATAATGTACGATGTTTTCTGAAATTATTGTAACAATTAAAATATATCCAATTTGAAGGAACCAGTTTCAATAAAACTTAGATAATGAAAAACCTAATCTATTATAAAAATAGAAAAATCTGCTGTCAGTAATACGCTATTGATTTTCAAAAGCAACAAATTTCATCCAAAGTAATTTTTCCTCTTTAAAATTGTGAATTACAACTGCATATACATATATCATTGATGAAACCCTGACTAACGATAAGTCCTGACATGTCAAATATACATCCAAATTTAAATTCAGTATATAAACAGCATGCGGTTGTGTACACAGTAATATAATTATTCATACACACTGCCGCATATATTTGCAAAATTGTGATTATTTTTTCTGACTGGTGTGTATGGGTTAATTATTAAATGTAATGCAAGCATTTTATTGCGAAAACTGACAAATTATTCACGTAAAATTTAATCTTGACAAAATCTTGGACAAAACTAGATTAGCATTAATTTAGTCATTATTCATGAATAATTTAATTCAATTCAATTTAATTCATGTCCGTCAGTCATGCTGCATTTAGACATGACTAAACATTATTCGCCAATCCATGGTTACAAGAGGTGTTATTCATTGGTCTTGACTAACCGCTATTCATCCATCTGAATAACGTTTAGTCAATAATCGTGACTAAATGCCAGATTTATTTGGTGAAATGGCGATTGTAAATATTCTTATTATTTAAACTAAGCCGGTGCGATAGGCATTATTTATTTTACACATAGTATTCAAACGACGTCATGAAACACGAACATTTCTCCAACATCAACTTCAATCTGTTTTTCTATATCAATAGATAAATTTCTGACAGAATAGAAATATTTTTGTCAAGTCTAGCAAGCAACGGCACAACAGCAATGTGCACTTACACATTTTCCTGTCTAATAAAATTTTCGAAAAGGCTAGGCACATATCATTGAAATACTAATTGCGAATTTGCCAGACCAAAAGGAATGTAACCTCATATTTGCCGTCAGGCGTTACAAAAGATGAGTACCTCATGCTGTCATCTTCCATGTCGATGTGGTAGAAGCCATTTTTCAAGTTTAGTACAGTAAAATATTTAGTTTTGGATAATCTTGAGTAAATCATCTACAACAGGTAGGGAAGTTTTCGCATACGTTTATCTTATTTAATTCTCAGTAGTCAATACATAATCTATACCTATTATTTTTCTTTTGACACAACACAATTCGACTACTATATTCTCTATTTCTATTTTCTATTTGCTCGGTTTTGTGATGCCCTTCTCTAAAAGATTGCTTACTATGTCATTTATTTTTCTTTCATAATATGTTAATTTCCTTGGACAAACCTGCATGAGTTCATCAGTCCATTTTCATTTTAGTATCTGATCGAATCTCAAGTGCCTCATCTATTTGCTGATTTGATCAAATCATTTCGTTTATTGTAAGCTTATCGGAACAATTCAACTCGTTGTTGACTGTTAACAGCAATTCATTGTGTTCAATTTCTATATTCATTAGTTGACTAACTTCAGCATTTATGTTGTCAGAAGAAAACGAAATGCCTTGTGGGTCTACGGTCCATTTTACATTGGTTAGGAAATCCTGTGCCAGAATGACATCTGTTGTCATCGCACCATCTGCAACATCAACTGCAATGAATTTGCATGCTTTCTCAGGTATCGTGATATCCACAAATGCTTTTGTATGAGAATTTAGCTTGGTACCATTTAGACCGACTAGGGTACATTATTCTTGTAATCCCTGGCATTTTGTTTGCTTTATTAAGCATGCACTTTTACTAGGTTTCTTACATTGCCAATGTTTACTAAGGCAAACTACATTCTTTTTTCAAGTTGGCATGCATGCTTAATGAAATTTAGAAGTGTTCAAGTCTTACCGTCATGTGTGTTGCAGAACTTGCCTGCACATCCTTGCGTTCATCTTTTTAAATGTAGAATTTTGCAATATGTCTTCATAAATCTGCAACATATGGGAGGTGGTCCTTTAGGTGTCAACGTAGCAGCCTTGCTGTTTTCATCTTTACTAAAATAACAAAACTCCTTCACATGGCTTGTTTTCTTACAAATTTCACATGGTGTTTTTCTCCAAGGTTGTATTTCATTTTCCAATGAAGCTGTAATTCGGAACAGTACCCATCGATTTGGCTTTTATATGCACAATAGCGGAAGCCCCTCCTTTGTCAAGTCCAAAATGACAATTGCCTTTTTTAGGAATTGAAAATAATGTACTTGAAAATCAGTTTAAAGGTGCCATTTGTTGATTACGTTCGCAGGTGTTCTGACGTTTCTGAACATTTGGTTTGGTAGCTCTGTATGCATACTAAAAAAAAAGTTACTAAAAGTAACCAGCGAATTATTCAGGCGCTAGATTCAAAAACTAACTCTGGAAATTTTCTCTATGAAAGATTTTTATCGCTCGCGAGCGAAATAGGAGCGAAAAAAATAAGGCGTTTATTTTTAAATTCCACTTCGAAAAGAATTAATTTAGTTTGTATCACTCATGAATTTTATTGTCACTTCTCGGATAGAATATTTACCACTCATAAGAAAAAATATATTTTTCTGCGATGAACGATAAATATGAGGACAGGGAAAATTTCGTGGATGATTTTGATATTTAATTCTTCGGCCATTGAAAATATAAATGTATTTTATGACGAGGACGAGCTAATTAATGATGGAAATTATTGATTAATTTAGTTACCGATCTCAATCAACTTAATTAGTTTCAAAATTTTAGGTTTAATCACCATTCGGGAGCTATTCAGGAATCGGTTAAAGCTGTTCCCGTTCTTCGGGAATCTGTTCGAGCTATCTTAGGAGCTGTTGAAGCTGTTCAGGGAGCTGGTCAAGCTATTCAGGAAGCTGTTCAAGTTGATCAGGGAGCTGTTCAAGTTGATTAGGGCGCTGTTGAATATAACAAGGAGCTGTTCAAGCTGTTCAGGGAGATGTTTAAGTTTCATGGAGCCGTTCAAACTGTCGGGGAGCTGATTAAATTGCTTAGGGAGTTTCTTAAGCTGTTCGGAGAGCTGAACAACTCCCAGAGCTCAAATAGATCCCCAAATAACCTAAACAACTTGAATATCAACCTAAACGGGTCGAACAGCTGCATGAACCGTTTGAACAGCTCTCTGAGTAGCTTGGATAACTCCTTGGACAGTTTCAAGAGATTCCTGAATAGCTTGAACAGTTTGACCAGCTCCGTGAACTGCTTGAGCAACTCCCCGAAGAGTTCCCTGGTCAGCTTGAATACCTGAACAAAAAATTCAAGAGTGATATAAAAATAAGATTCTTTTTCTTCCCACTGTATAAAAGAACGGATAAATGGAGTGCTCCCGATAGATTTGATGGGTATGGAATACATGCAAGGACGTAAAAATAAATAACAAAAACAACAAATGCATTATAGTTCCGGCACCACCAATTGAAATTTCATTCAGAAACATTAGAAACACTTCATACATAACTTAGAAATAGCATTTTTTAAACAGATTTAAGTATTTTCTTTTCAATTCAAATAATAATTTAAAAAAAATGGCCATTATTGGCGCAGCGAAACATAGGCTTTGCTTTGATGTACATATAAACTGCCAAGCCGATGGGCGCTATTCAGAATTCTTACCCTCAGTCATTTTAGTAATTCATATAGGTCTTTTAACATTGCACATTAATGATGTTATTAACTGCATGTGTATTGTGAAATTTTCAATACCCTGTATAACATGGTGTATTATGTCTCCGTCCTCTAACCTTATTTTCTTGCCCATTCCCATTCCTTATTTTAACCTTTAACATATTCCATGCTTTCGTGTAATTCTCAACGTTTGAATCGTACCACATCTTGACATTTCGTTCGCAGCTCGTCTATTCAACGAAGCCAATCATTTATATCGTTAAATCGATAAAATCTGGGATTTGTCCCGCTATTTCATTGTACGGCACATTCACTTCTTGTTCTTCCTGTAACTTTCTTACTTCAGCATCGTTTAGAACATGTTCGTGACTTATGCCATCATTATATCCAGATTGGTTTAATTTTTTTTTCTACTTGTTCCATCGTACTATTGTGTGTTTTCCACGTCTCACCGGTAGCCTCACTTTTTTCTTTCAACATGTTTCCCTTGTGTTTTTATATTTTTTATCCGTATTGTACCTCCAATCTCATTTCTGACTCTATGAAATAACTTGATTCGCTCATCAGCATACATTTATTTTATTTACACTTCTGTTTATGAAGAACTCCTTACATTCGTAACAACGTAACATAACCCTTCTTTCTCGTATTTCCCACTCGCGTCGCCATTGTCGCAACAGCGGCGGCGTGCCTTCGTTCGCCAGAGGCGTCGGGTGAATTGATTCTCCACACTCACGGCTCGAATTATAAGAAACTACCATCAAAGCACGCGGAAAAAAAACAACTAACAAAAGAGATTAAAAAGATAAAATTAATTACTACATTTATTATGACCACCGGATTCTTGATTATCCCAATTAAATTAATATATGTATGTATGTCTATTTACAGAGCTAAATATACGTATTTACGTGTTTAATTTGGTAATTACTGAAACTGAAGGATGATGACTACAAGCTAAGTTACAATTCAATAAAATATAGTATTTAATTACTCAACTACATCTTATCATAGGAATAGCATCAAAAAGAACGATGTTATGTTGAAATCTGTGATTGAAAATAAACTGTTATACAGAGTACAAATAAAGTTATTGACGCAAGTATTGTACATCCCTCATGACAAAATTTATTAACACAAAACTGGAACACTACAGTGCCGAATTTTGCCAATTGGTGATGGGCAAGAGGATTGTTTATTCAGATAAAGCATAATTTTCTCTTAATGGTAGTATTAATAGGCATAATCGCTAATACTGGTCCCTGGAAAATCCTGATGTTTTAGTTGTCTAAACTTAAAAATCCCGGAGAAATTCGATAATATCGTCCAAAAGTAAAGAAAATAATAGTGGGCCGGTTCTGAGTATAGTTTCATAGACTAGGCTTACGTTACTTTATAGTGACGAAGATCGCAACTTGCACTTGTTTTTTGTGTTTGTTGTGTCCATCTCGACAAATTGACTCTGTTTGAAAGGTCCGACCCGCCCACTTCGCCTCTGAAGCCCAAATTGATTTAATTTATCAAAGTGACTTAATGATGAACAATTTTGTTTTGCTATTAATTATTAACATTAATGTAATTTATCTAACAGATATAGAGGGTTTGACATATTTTATTATATATTGGTGGTCCACATAATCAACGTTAGAGAAATAGAATACCAATTACTGTCCACATAGAAAAAAATTTTAATTTACAGGATGTTTATTGCCTATTCAACAAGTGCCTCATGGCATGTTACTGAGAAACTATTAGCTCTAACCATGAATACATACAATGGATTTGCCTGCGTAAATCGAAATAAGCACGATTTGAACGGTGTATGTAAATTTAATTACGTCAAGTTGATCGTACTCCAATAATTATGACAGAAAATTTTCGAAAAGCGTCAGGTAGCAACCAGACCGGATTGTGGTTGCATATACACCCTTGCGTAAATTAGTAGCAACAGATGTTTAAATAAAAATAGAATAAATGGATAGAATCGTACATTCACGATGATCGTTACAAACATGCAGTTTAATTTTAGGAATTTTTTAAAGTACAGCAGTGCTATAGGAATATCAAATATGTTAGGTAGAGGGTTGAGTTTAATAGACAATACTAAATTGGTTTTATATTTTTATTTGTTGGAAAGTGTGTCAATTAATTCGGAAAGTTATCAGAGAAGAGAAACATTTATTTAAAATTTACTAACATGCTCCGCTAAAATGGTTACCAATAGAACAAACCGAAACAAGAAAAAAGAGGCAAGGAAGTATAAAGAAGACCACTCTTTTGGCAAGATATCAATACTAGAGAAGCATGCACTACACCGATTACATTTTTTTGATAAAGTTTTCCATTCCATAGTTAATAGAAACTGTTTCTGAAACCACAAAACTACTTATTTCTTCTGCTCACTGTGATGTGGATAAATTATAATGACGCTGTACTTTTATATTATGTTTATTCTTCAACTTTAATTCATAATATATAAACAAATATAAGCTATATGCGGTATTAATTAATACATGGTTGAATTATGCCAGTTCTTTTTTAGCTACCAACCCCTAGAACAACTTATTACCAAGATATATTACATCCTCAAATATGACTGAAGACTTAACGTGGTAATATGGGGTTACGGCATTTCCGTGCTGGTTAGCTATGCGGCGCGTTTGGACCTTCATGTGTTCACCCATCAGCAGGTTAGGGTAATTAATTGGTATACAGGAAAGACCTGGAGGACGGGTAACATCTTGATCGTGTGCCGGAAATTAACATCCCCAGAAAGACGACCAGGAAAACACTTCAAAAAGCTTAATGCAGGAAATGTAATGCAACATTAACTAACAAGTATAAAAAAGTCGTGCAATAAAGACAGAGAATCTTGGAGGACATTCTGCGAGGAGATTGAAAATGTCTAAAATGCAGCCAAAAAAACTAACGCAGATTTACATACATCAACAGCGGTAGTGGAGGTCATTCTTTGTCTGCCATCTCTTGACTTACTTGTCGAAGAAGCAATGCAATGGTATAAAGAAGACGAAGTCGTTAGACCTGGCCGAATCCTCGACAAACTTTGGAAGAACGTTTGCGATGGTCTACCGATTCTGGAGGTCGGAATGGATAACATTCCATCTCTTTTTGTTTTTGGCAAACCTTACAAATCTTTGATAGCGATGGGTCTCTTCGTGGACGAACCAAAAGCCAACAAAGGGACCCTAACAGAAGCATAGTCAAAGGAGCTGCACCGACAAGAATCATGGTGTCAGAGACCATTATTTTACAAGTGAGAATTTCTGCGCTAACGCCAGCAGTGCCCTGCTTAACTGACCTTAAGAGTATAGTGTTTATATCCTAACTCTCAGAGAGAATATAAAAACTTGTAAATATTTTAACATATAATAAATATGCAGGTTTTATTTTTCTTTGTTAAAGCGTGTATAACCAGTACTGCTCTATTTGTAAATCCAATATAAATAAAAATACCTTGTGATTTCTTTTATCTTTTGTTTTCGATATACCGCTACTTTTCAGCACACCGCTGTAATCCAGATATAATAAATGTGTTATGTTAAATTATGTAGAACGAAAATGTAAATAGTAACCATATGATCGATAAAACATTGTAACATTTCAAAGTGTTGACATAAATTTATTCCTGGGCAAAATCATTCCTGTCAATACATATTTACATTTTTCGTAATAAATTTATCACCATTAGCGCATTACAGCAAAAAATCAGCTGAAAGGCGTTTTATTTTACACAATTATATAGTACACAGCATAACACCACGTATTAATAATTTTTTTTCTTTTTTATAATTACATTTAATGAAGAATAAAATCGCGTGTTCGTTGCATTTAATTGAATTAACGTTTTTCTTGGAAAATAATATTGTCAATTACAATTTTATTTGTACATTTACGACGTACTGATAGAATCATTCTATTTGTTTTTATTCCACAGTTATTCAACAACAAAATTACTTTTTTTTTAATGCTTTGCCATAATCTGCCTTTGCCTTTTGTGTATACAATAAAATTTATACCCACACTTTATGAAAAGTGCTTAAAAGTTCTTTATTGAAAAGAATGTCAGCACTTTCATTGTTTTAAACAAATTGTCATTTTCCTGTCATTCATTTTCACCTTCCAACAAAATAAACGTTTGCGATATCATGAAATTTAACAAATTTTGTTTTTCGAAATATTTCAACTAAAATGAAAGTAATATGTAATCAATGCATTGAATTGGATATTGAATCTTCCATTATTTTTAATTACGTTTTGTGTTTAACTGGAAGTAAATCGCTTGAGAAAGAATCAACATTAATTTTCATTTCGTTATAGCGAGTACTTTAGAATTCGCACTAAGAATTTTTTAAGCAAAAAAACAATTAAGCCAAGCAACTGTTACATTCTTATTAAGTGGATAGACTAGAATATAATGTAGATTTATGAACTTTTTTAGGTAATAACGGTAAGACGAAAATAATCACGGCCATTTTGTATTGTCCACAGTGGGTAGAAAAAAAGATTTTTTTCTTAGGTCCGGATGATAGCAAACTGTTGATGTGGTTGAAATAATAAAATGAAATAATAACAGCTAAAATTGCAATGTCTTTGCCGTACTAGATGTTTTTATAAACTAACTACGCAATGGATATCCAATTATACAGGTCATTGTCTATAATAATATGATCCTGTGCCAACTACCTAGTTCACTGTAAAGTGTGCAAATTTATTAAGCAAAAGACAAGTCCACGTGATGTTATGTGTAAATCATGTTGATTTTATGTAGTCATTTTATTCGGTTAATAGTAGAATAGAGTTGGCCATGCGTATGTCATCATCCTCTATTACTACATATAACTTACCAAGA
This sequence comes from Oryctes borbonicus, assembly GCA_902654985.2. NCBI lineage: Eukaryota > Metazoa > Arthropoda > Insecta > Coleoptera > Scarabaeidae > Oryctes > Oryctes borbonicus. Next base: position 245,277 of record LR736920.1, read on the forward strand.
AGTTGCGTGTTGTGAATAAATAATAAATAGTTATTTATAATGAAATTTTACTAAAATAATATGAATTTACAATAGCTAAAAAAGAATATAGCAATAATGAACAATCATTCAGTTGCTTTATTCTTCATTTTCAATCAGCGATAAATGTAAATTTTTACATAGAAAAAAAAACTGATACTTACGACCTCCACCTCGGATCTGAATTTCAAGCGATCCATTGATATGTGTACATCCACTAAACTTCTGAATAGAAGCTAAGTTATCTATGCTTCTACCTGCGCAGATTTTCTTGCATTTCCCTTCACAAGGAACGCAAGTCCTATTTACAATGTCGTCCATGTAATCCTTCGGGCATTCCATGACACACGTATTATTGAATATCCGATACGGGTATTCCTCTTGAACGCGATTGTCTTTAAAGTTAATGCATTCATCCCTTGTTACGCATTTTCTTCCTAAATACTGCAAAATGTAATTCAGAAATAGGTTAATAAGTTATGATTTCAGGTAATCTAAACAAATTTGAAATGAGAAAATGTAATGATGGGAATTTCTAATAAATGATGTACTCTATTTCTTTGTTTAGCGACAAAAACGTAATTTGCTAATATCTCATTAATGTTTCAAATGGTTTATGAACATTTTTCATAGATTGAGTAGCTTACCATCGGCATCCTTATTATTATCAAGTACAGAGATTTGTTTAGATTCACAAGGTTATGCAGCTTCGTGTGGTAATTTAGACTTTGCTAAGTAAAACTTGAAATTCTGAAGAATTTTGGAATTATTGAAAAAAACTGAAAACTATTTTTTTTTAAGTAAAATACCTTCGCAATTATGACATGTTTCATGTAGACGTTATTCGGCTTAATGGCAACTAACACAAAATAAAATTTAAGATGGAGTTTCGTTGGATTTTTACATAATAATAACAACGTTCTTTATTTCGACTGAAACGAAACTTACAAAAGAAAACACACCAGAAACTAACGTCATACTGCAAAGAGAAAGAAAATAATGTAGCTAAGTGAGATACATCACATTTCTTGATAAATTTAATAATTAATGTATTCTTTCAGCGTTTTTGGTTCAATTTCACATACATACATGCATGTGTCGTTCTATTAAATTTTCTGACTTGACAATTTATTATATAGCATTATACTATTGCATTGTACGCGTTTTTATCTTTATTTAATTTAGCTGAAACCATTGTTCCTTAAAATTTAGATATATTGAGCCATTTCGAGTTAAACAAGGAAAATCAACAAGGCATCATCGGCATAATCACAATCTGTTGATTGCTATTGCAAATATTTTCAATATCATTAAGAATTAAAAAAATAGTAGAAGACCCAGGATACTGCCTTGTGGTACCATGAATATTTTTAGTTGCTGTGTCTGAATATGCCAAACCACTATACTGTGTAGTTTTACGGTTTGTTTTCTATGAATTAGATGTGATCTGAACCAGTCATTAGTTATGCTTCTGACACCATACCGTTTCAGCTTTGCCAGCAGAATAGCATGAAATATGGTGTCAAACGCTTTTGATAGGGCTAGAAAAAGACCACATACTAAATTACTATTTTCTAATTGAAATAGTAAAATTTTTGCAAAAGTTCTCCTTTCTTATGTACTGGTACAATAATTGCATGTTTCAATGATGAAAACTCACCACTGAATAAGGACGTATTAAAATATAACAGAGCAGATCAGCAATTACAGCAAGACAATTCTCTATAATACGTAACGGTATTTCATCAACGCCTATAGAATGTTTATTTTTAATCGATGTATGATTTCCTTTAAATTCGATGTTATTACAGGTCTGAAGAAAAAGGTGAATGAATTTTTATTAATGTTAATATAAATACAATACAATTCAATTAATCAATTATTTATCATTTATCATTAATCAATACAATACATCAACCGGTGATATTCGGTCACCGGTGATGATGAGGACTATTCGTGTCCTCGAAACGGCCGTCCCGGACTATTTATTATATTACTATATAATAAATTAAACTTGTGTGGTGCGGAGGGTGCCGATACTTATGTGTTGTTTACCATACTACGCCACAGTCCTTGCTATCATTATTACTCCTATGATCTCATGTTATCACGGCGGGGACTTAGAAACTTTTAACTCTAAATAATCGGTGCTGAATAATAATAATAATAAATACCTCATATAAAGATGAAGGGCAGTTCGTAAGACAAGTCCTATTTTCTTTTTCCCCCATAGCAAAGTTTCTGCACACTGTACACTTCGAACGATTATAAACACTACATCCACCTAAACATTTCGGATCACAGCAAATTCCTTTTTCATCACATGCTCCACACTTTTTCTTACAAACTCTTTGACACCGTTCGTTATTCCAACACAAATATCGATTTTTGGTGACTTCATTGTTAGAATATTCGGCCATCTGGCATCTTTTCTCATTACTTTCGCTACCATCTTCACCGGGGCATACAGGACATTCGTTCTCCGGCTTAATACTTTTGATAAAATGACCCGTTTTCGTATGAGCTATAAGGGTCCAATCTATGGTGTCTACGAAACACAACGAGGGGTTCTTGTCGATTCTAATGGAACCACGCATTATATCGGTTAGCGAGTACAAATTTATTTGCTGGAGGCTGGGCATCTCGAAGACGATAAAAGCATATCCAAAAAGTAATTGATAGCCTCGTATCACTACTAGATTCGGAAATAGTTGTCCTAAACTTAGTAGGCCGCTTACTCGAAATAATAACAAATAGTCAGTAATCTCCGTTAATTCTGGAAAGCTTAGGTTCGCGAAATCGGAGGAGTCCAATGTATCGAAAAGTAAAATTTGAACATATCCTTCTACCACACGGCAACCTTGAAGTTGGTCGAACATTCTTATCGAATTCCTTATATCGATGCTTTTGCAAACTGAAACAAACACAATTATTACTATTTATGAATAAAACGTACACACGATAACATATGAGACACGACAACATTCTTTAAATCAAAACAATTTTACGAATGCAACTAGTTTGTATTTTATGTGCATGCCTGATCAATTATGGTTCTGGAAAGTACATTACGGTATAGCTTTCCGTGTGTGTATATGTTATTCGATGTACTTACATTACAGGAATTTAGTAACATCAGTTACTAATACATTATATTTAAAGTACTGTCATTTTTTGCAATGAAATGTTACAAGTATCCTGTACCTACTTAACATAATGTGTAAAGCCCGCATTTTCATAACATTTTCGGTGATTAATAAGTTTGATTACCGGTGTAAATTTCTTAGACAAATTAAGAAAATTTGATTGATTCGCCCTTTGCCTAGTGAAAGTTCATATTAGTAACGATGTGTAGTGAAGCATAATTTTCATGTTTACTACATAAACTTATACTTGACGATTGTTTCACGACACGCCCCTACTGGAGGAATGTTATTTGAAGGCAACATTTAAGAAATCAAAACAAAAAAGAAACTTAATTTATCCTACAATTTTAACAATGGAATCAGTTTGGTCATTTATCAGGAAATTAGATCGTTCTAATTTAATATGTGAACTTTCTAATTAAGGAAGGCGCTAAGCGATAAGCGTTGCAGGTGCGCATTTTACAAAGGGCACCAAAGGGTCTCATGATAGTCATAATTCATTTGGAATTTTTACAACTTAAATTACCGCTTTATTAGCTAATAATATTAAATAAAAATCTGCAGTTACCTTGGACTGCTCACCAGGTAGTAGTAAAAACTGACTGAATAAACAATTATAAGATATTATGAATATAAAAGTAGTACATGTACAGAAAAATTTTTTTTGTTGCAGAATCAATCAAAAGAAACTAAAATCCCTCATTAGATTTTAGTTTAGATATTATTGGGAGATCAAGGATGTGATAATGGAGCTAATATGAAAAGAAAAAGAAAAGAAATTGCAATGAATTTAACGGATTAATAATAAATCATCAATTTACAGCATAATATAACGTGGGTAATAAACAAAATGAGCTTATAGAAATTGAAAATTACTGCCGGTCGCTGCAATGCAAGCGTTCCGAAATATCGGGGATCCTTTGAATTGCCTCAAATACTACGATAATACAATTTCTAAGTTCATCAACATTACTTTCTCAATGAAAATCGTCGATTTAAGGTGATTCTGAGGATCATGCTTTGCTGTGATAATTCAACTTGATACAATTCAAATCAATCAGCTGGCAATTCTTTATATGCCACTTGCTTAATAATACAACATGGTTTTACTAAATTTCTGACACTGCCTGTATGTATTAGTGCAAATATATCTTGCTCATTGATCGTTATGTGTTATAGAGGGGAGTCCTGCTTGTGAATCTTTGTGTTGTGTTCTTTGTGTTCTGTGTGTTGTAATTTTTAAGACATAAGGAAAGCGACCAAAAAGCTATGATAAAGAAGAACCTATGTAGAGTGTAGCCGTACATGCGGGATCTAAAGCAATAAACGGTTATTTCTATCTAATCTTGTATAATTTATAACAATATTGCATGACTAACATGATAAACAAACAGATGCTATTCTGTTACCTAAATATCTAAATTACCAAATATTGGGGCATCCTCATTTTCGCAGTATAACATCTGTGTCGATATTTTGTAATAGATTATTTTTGTCAAAATAATTCGATAATCTTGTGTTATATTAAATGTTCAAGTGTGCATTGTCATTTCCTACGTTAATCCGTTAACGTAGAACGTCCTAAATGGTTACAATATGTTTGTTGCTTTCTTAAAGGACACCACGTATCGTCCCTTACCTCGCGACCCGACCTGACTCATCCAAAGGGAAATAATAGCAATCATCAAGCGCTTTTCTACCCCTGAAGATATCCAAAGGAACATCATTCCTAGAGACTGCAAACCACCCAAATTCTATGGTTTACCTAAAATCCACCAGCCGAATTTCCCTCTTCACCCCATTGTCGGTGCCGTCGATAGTTCGACTTACAAAACATTTAACCAAACTTTTAAAACCCTATATCGGCGGTACAGATTCTTTTATTCTAAATTCATCTCACATTGTGGAACGCATACAAGATCTCACCCTCGACCCATAGGACAATGCGATCAGCTTCGACGTGGAATCTCTGTTCACAAAAGTTCCCATTTCTGACACCGTTCAAATTATCACGGATATTTTATCAGCCCACGACAAGCCTGCCGATATAGCCAAATTAGTAAACGCATGTCTCTATTTGCAATTCCGTGGTAAGGTTTGTGGACAAGTTTCTACAGCTGCGCTGGGCTTCCCTTTATCCCCGACCGTCGCTAACATTTTCATAGAAGTGTTCGAATAACAAATCATCCTACCACTTGAAACCGAAACGTTGTAGGATGCCCTGAGTAGCGACATTATGTTCTTAATGAAACTACTGTCTGTTAACACGATAAATCAACGTTTCGGAGCATTAAGGTTACAGTTGATTAACCGGACGTGTAACTTTACTTCGCTAATTCTTACATTTTCTGAAATATTTTAGGGAGTTGTTGCAACAATTGGTAAATTGACTGCATTTTGAAGTTGCTACAACTTGTGATATGTACATTTCTGCAAAAAAATGCTATTGATTGGTTTAATATTTATCATTAATGGATTAACTTCATTCATGGATTAGATAAAGACAAAATAACAAAATGTGATTAACCATATTATATACAAGGCATGTACTTTATTTCTGCGTCTTTAAAAATGTATGACACAAAGGATCTTTTACTTGTATAAATCTTCAGGCAACCAACTCAAACATTGTTGAAAAACAACATCCACAGCTAAATGAAGTTGCGGCTAACTTCAATTTAAGTACTTATCTAAAAATAAATTAATTTATTCCTACTCCTCAATTGACTTACATACATTCTTTTGCGGAGAATTCTAACAGCGTATTCCATTGAGTGTATGTATATGAATCTTCTTTCATTGTAGCATGTTAAAAATAATTAGGTTCTTAATATCATAAAGCTTGTTCATTAAAGGATCGATTTTGGTATCTCCATTAATTAGGAACTCAATATTTCTCTGAAGCGAATTTCATTATAAAAATTTGTTATTGCCACTGTTCAGTTTAATTTGAGGAATAATCACGTTCGGAAAATATTTAATATTATATATTTAAATTTTAATTTGCTTGTTTTAATTCTTTGTAAACAAATTAATGATCTAAAATAGATATTAAAGAGAAATTGTAATGCACAACAGAAAGAATTAAGTTTTGCTGCAATTTCGATCTGTTTTTTTATCAGTTATCTTAGCATAAAATATGTCTGGGTTTATTTTATATTTTTGGCTGATTAACTTGTTCTTCTCCATCCTCTACTTTCCTTTTCAATTCTCTAGATCCAATTTGGTTATTTGCTGTTTACATTTATTTCTTTTGACTTTATCATGCTAGTACTACAATCTAATTTTTCTATATGCTTCCTAGCTCTCTACATCCTAATAATAATAGGCAAGAGTTATATTATTTTCTGCGATTTTCCTTGTTTTGTATTTTTGTTACTATGTGTGACTCTGAGTTCATTCTTTTCTTCTTGTTCTTATTTTTTTAGCAAGAATCCACTCTATTTCCCTGGATACAAGTACATCTTCTTCATCCTTGTTTGTTGGACTGTACGGGATTTTTTTGACTTGATCTCCTTCCTGTACTTAACTCCAACGCATCGAAAAAAACGTTTGGAATGGGCCAAGAAGTACGCGCATTGGACAGAGGAAGAATAGTGGCGTGTAATCTTTTCTGACGAATCTAACATCGAGGTATGCTTCTTTTATCTTCTTTTATGGTTGTTTATTACATCAAACGTAATTTACATAACGTAATTTTATAAATGTCTTATTTAATCATGTTTGCTGTGCTTTCTTCTTTTATTGCAGCTTTTCGGACGACCGGGGGCCCAATTTGTACGGCGAAGACCCGGAGAAGAATATCCCCCGCAATGCATCGTACCAGCGGTAAAACTTGGCGGCGGTAGCATCATGGTATGGGGATGCATGTCGGCATCAGGCATTGGCGAAATCTTTCTTTGCGAAGGGCGCATGAATAGCAACCGTTTCACTAAGATGCTACAGAAGGTCGTGGAGCCACCCGCACTAAGATTGTTTGAAGATGAGAATGTTGAATATTTTTGTCAACAAGATAACGCTCCTTGTCACCGTGCAAGGGCGACAATGCAGTGGTTCACGGAAAACGGAGTGCGACTGTACTACTGGCCGGCACAGTCCTCGAACTTATCACTAATAGAAAATTTATGGTATATTCTGAAGAAAAACATGGCAAAACATTAATGTGGGTCAAAAGAACAGCTTCGCCAACAAATCCTCAACGAATGGATCTCAATTTCCAGCGATGTATGCCGCAAATTAATTAGTAGTATGCCAAAACGTGTAAGATCTCTAATAAAAGCAGCTGGTGAACCAATAAAATATTGAAAATATTAATAAAATATCCTGTATCGTATATCTACTTTGTCGTTTTATTGATATATAATTTATTTTTATACATCTGAAGAAAAATTGGGGGTGCCTAATACATATTCACATAGCTGTATGTTTGCAAATAATTAATGGAAGCAAAATTAAATTTCAATTAGTGTTTCTTTGATATTTTTCAATCAATGATCAATCCTTTTATTCACGAAATGTGGGAATAAGAAATTCTTTTTTCAGGAGTAATGAGTTTCTAATTATATCTTCTTTATTATTGGGGAATTTAAATAATATTCAATGAGAAAACATATCACAGTGGAAATTTCCATCAAGTGTAAAAACTAAAAAGAAAATTACTTAATTAAATGGTATTTTAAATACAGAAATATCCTCTAGTGCAAATGTAAAATTACAACTAAAAAAAAAAAACAGTATCAGCGATTATGGAAAAAAATTCAGATTATTCTTGATGGACTATTAATCAAAGACGGTATCACATTTGGTTACTGCCTATGTTTACATTTTATTTACATCTATTTTGTAGAATACCGAAGCATGCATTTGTAGGTGCTAGTAAAGAAATTGAAGAGGTATTCCTCGACGATAGTATGACTGAAGAATACTATTTTCTGGCAAATCTTGGTCAGAATTTCATATATATATATATATATATATCTCATTTTTTAATATTCGGTTTAATTAAGTTTTAAATAACTACCACTTACGAACATTGATCACCATATACTAACATTTTGGTATCGATAATCGGACCAACTATCGATAGTACTAGCTCATTAGGTCAATACTTTTCAATTTTTAATATTACATTTTTACTGATAAATATACTTTGATGAAAAAGGATTTTTTCAGCCTGTTTTTACGTTATCAACGTAGTATTACGAAAAAAGAGAACAAGTAGCGCAAGTTATAAGTAAATAAAGAAAATCTATATAAATTTAAATATGATATCAGGAATTGTAATTTGTTTAAGTCCAATTTGGTAATTAGTGTAACACCACATAATCGTTTCATTGCAAAAGTAATGCTTATGTTTACATTTTACATAGTCTTATCGCTAGCACTGTCGATAGCACAGGACTATCGGTAACTACCGATAGTCACTATAGATAGTGCCAATCACTAAGTTTAGATTACTCAAGATCTTATAATAAACTAGGACGGTCGTTTTTCGATAAGCCGAATAGTTTTCGAGATATTCGACTTCGAATTTAGGTCGGTAGGAAGATTCAGAGTTCGTATAGGTAAGAATTACGAAATCATATTCTTAACAATACGTAGACATGATTGCATATTTGAACCTAGTTTGTAATTCTAAACAATGTTCTAAACAAGCATACAGTCAAATAAAAACCACAAAATTAGGTAGACATCCGCAATTAATGTTAAGGTGGCGAATGTAAAATGTTCTAAAAGAGATGTAATAAAACAATAGAGGGCGTATTTATAATTATATGCAGCATGTTATAAATTATTGCCAGTCTATATTCGTTATGCATTTATTCGAACTCATGGTAATGAGAAACGTCGAAAACAGAAATAGTCATATGTGTTTCAATGTCTATGTAATTGCTTTTATACCACGAATATAAAAATAAATGATATATTGGGGAGGAGAATTGATTGCGATCTAATCACTGCGTTATTTCGCTGATGTAAATCAATATTCGTATTATGAGCAAACTTGATCTGCAAACGTTTTCATGAATGCCTGCCATATACGCGTCCATCGGTTGAACCATATCAACTTCTTGTAAATGGTCAGATTATGAGTAGATTTATTGGCAGGTACGTATGCCTGCAGTTTGTTGCCTGCGTCCCACTTGTTATTCGGTGCAAAAATACATTCAACACCGTCAAACATTTTTTAAATGTTTCGGATGTTAATTTGTCTGACATGAAAACCTTAGTCTTAACATTTGATGCTTAACAAGTATAAAATATTATGGTTTGAAAATGCGAAAAGTATTAATGCCAATCTGGAATAAGTTTTCCCCAACTCATGGTCCAAAGATGACTCATGTCCCCTTGAATACTGTACGGAAAGGTGAAGTATTCCTATAGATATTATATTCAGTATGTGTTGTAGATGTCACAGATTGTACAGCACATTCAACCGTTTTGCCTCCCTTATAAGTTAGAGTGGGACCAGCATATACTTCCAAATGAAGCTCGCTTTCATTTGCAAGTATATGCTATATTCAAAAACATTAACTGCACCACACACTTTAATCTACGGCTTGACAGATACTATGAAATCTTTGGCACATAACCCATTACGCGTGAAAATATATTGCTTTTTGAAATAAATAAATGTTCGCGATAAACATTGATTTTCACTTGAGATATTTACGCACAGTCATACTACGAAGAAATGCTCTTTCTGAGTGTAATGGACTAAAATAAACGGATTTATTGAGATTTATGAGAGTGTGAAGTGCTTATAGAACGTCAGAATTAAAGAAAGTCATGGCATTAACGCTAGAAATAAAGCGGATCAAATTATTGCCGGTAATGAATATAACAGTGGATGCGGCGAAAAAAATTTTTATGAAAACACACACGAAATATGCTAGAATATATAAATAAGACGTACTATCGATGGATTCAACTCTGAACTACAAAGAAAAAGACCCCACCTAGCGAAGAAAAAAATGCTCTACCATCATGATAACGCCTCGGCCCTAGGAATGTAAAATATCGTTACTTTTCATTACTTGTTACCTAATTGTTACTTTCGCTGTTTGTATCCGTTATTTGAATTCGGTACTTTAGTTACTTCGATACTGCTGTCGACAAAGTTACTGTACCGCCAATACGTACAATCGGAGTTCGACGCTGCCTGGTATCGTTACTACAGATGTAACATTTCGTTACTTTCGTTATTGTTATCGAATAAGTTACTGAAGGTCCATATCGGTAATAGTTACATTAGGTAACCGGCACTGGTAACTGCGCGCAAAAAGTACCGAATACTTTTGTCAGCCCGCAATAGTTATTTCGGATCTCGGCAAGTAAACGAATACTCATTTTATTTTCATCTCTACTCGTCCCTCTCATCGGAAAATGGGACAGCAAAACTAGTTCAATTACCGTACGAATTGCTGCCCCATCCATTATATTCGCCAGATGTGGCTTCTTGTGACTTGTTTCTTTTTCCAAACTTAAAAAAATGGCTTGGCAGAAAAGCGGTTTTCAGAAGTGGTTTATTCATAAATAATATAATAACACAATAATAAATTAATAACTGTATTTTAAAAAATAAGAAATGTAAATGTTTCTCCTTTGGTGCAAATGTTATAAGGGTAACTGTACATGCACGGCTTACAAATTACTATTTGAAAAATATGACGGTAGAAAAATAATTACTTACTGCCTGATTCTGTGTGGTCCGAAAGATCTGTCCTTGGTGTTAGTTCTTTGGCCATGCCAACTGGTAGAGCGCTGTGAATTAAGACCACGGCCAAAACCAGCAGCAGCCATGCGTAATACAGCCGCCGTGGGGCCAAACTCTTGCAAAACAGTAACGCCATCAGCAAATAAAAGGGACTCTCAGACCCTTAAGGTCTGGGTACGGTTGTCTAAAGTAAACAACCGCCGTGCAGGAATGTGCACCGAATGTGCGAGATTCATTCACCAACAGCATTTTAGATATGGTTGTTTGAATTCGACGAAAAAACTATCCTTATGGACGACATAACGTGGGACGACTATCTGTAAAAAACAAAACAAAAAAATATATAACCCCAACAACGACAAAAAAAAAACAACATATGCAACATTATCATTTCTAAACATCAACTACTAATTGATTCTTGAAAACAGATCATATAACAATAAAAAAAAATTAGATTCGCCGAAATATTAAATACAGATTACAATATCGAAAATAGCGTTTATAACGTAGTGTCATTGCCGTTTATTATATGCAAGGTTAAATTTAATCAGCCGTTAGAAATATAACGGAACTCGCGTATTCATCCCGGATTTGATACTGAGGAGTCCGGTCCCCTTAACAAAAAATATGTAGGCTGAAATTTTTCTAAATAAAATCTGGCCTAACAATTTGAAAATTTCCGCAGCACACATTAATTTTTTTAGAGCGTTGGCTTATTTCACGAATTACATATTAAGGTTTTTCAAAACCCCCGCAGACTTTGCTTTATCGGTAAAAAGAAAACATTGTGAAAAATGTATTTTATGAAATTTTCACCCACTTAATTTCGTATTTTTTTACGGATGGTAATAGCCCAACGGTATATATAAGCTTTTACAGCTTGTCATATCCTTAGGGTATTGTTCTATGGATTTGAGACCCACTAGGAAAATTTGACGCTAGTAGGACACGAACGCACATCGCCTAACTCTGCCCAATCAGACGCTTCTTACCACCGGGCTCGTAAATAATAATAATAATAATACTAACTATACCTCCACATCAACAGTTTGCAGTGAGAAAACCCCTACTTTGAGAGATGCCACCCCGAATTTGGCACGTTGAAACTAATAGCCGAGCATCAGCCTCGAATGTTAATATGTATTTTGCGATAGTTTTTATTGTTAATACTGGCTACGGCATTTCCGTCATAATTCTACATTTCCCGTTTTCAAGTTAAATTACGACATAAGTAACAATCAGATACAAGGAAGAACACACTAAGTGATAGTTTACGGCTACATGATCTGTCAGAAACCTTGCTAGTAACCTAAGATCTCCTTTGCTGAAAGATAACACTGCTTTTGCCGTCTTTGGCGAGCCCGATATAAGTACTTTCGCCTGCTTTTATCCTGGAATACTTGCCCAGTACGAAATCCTTTGAGTGTCTTTCCAATGTAAAATCTAATTAATACGATTTCTTTTTCCGTCGATTCTTTATCCAATAAAATTTTAATCTAACGTGTCAAGTACTTAAGATATCGGGATGCTAAACAAACACAACGGTACTTCACAAAAATTTCAAATTATCGTAATTATATTAAAAACCAAGTTAGAGTATAGGGGATGTTATGTAAACATTCAAGTATCTGTTTTAGTTAACAAAGTTAATTTTCGTGTACATTGTTTAGAATACATGCAAACATAAGCAAATGCACGCTTCAAATGACTGCGTAATTATTTTTATTTGCGATTGTAAGGGGGAATATTTCATTGATCACTTGTCATTCAGATTCGCATGGTATTTGTATTCTATACTACAAAAAATAATCGAAGAACAAATCTAACTATATAACACAAATATGATATCCAGTCCAATTTTATTTATTTTCGTTCTTGGTTCTCTTATTTGGGACTGATGGCGCAGTGTTTAGCGCGCTACGCTAGCAGTTTCTCGGGGTACTGGGTTCGAACGCCGGGCTCATCACTCTCAGAGTAAGGTTTTCCTTAGTTTTCCTTACTCCAAGTTTGGCGAATGTTGAGGGTAAAACGATCTACGGGCGCATGCGCAATAATAACTCATGACTGGCCGATGCCCCCTGTAAAGGGCGAAAGATGAATGAATTATTTCTATCTCTTGTATTAATCGTTACTATCTCCTTTTTTTATAGAATTTTGTTCTGGTAAACAATATGTTTGTTTTTCAGCTTTCTTATTTTGTTACTTTTAGGATGGCTTTGGCACGAACCATGTAAAATTGCTGGGTCAACTTCGATATTCTCTAAATGTGAAAACTATCATTTTATTTGCCGTTGTTGTGCAATAAATTATCGAATAACTTTAATTTTATTGTCCGTTGAAGCAGTTCAGTCATTGGATTTTATCCTATTCTGAGTTACATAGCTATGATAACTGTTACCAAATTTACCAAATATTAAAATGAGCGAGTTGAAGTTTATCTTAAGTGGTTTATGCGGGGGCCAGTATAAAATGAACAACATAAAAGGCTGAATAATAGCCATACTCTCTATCAAAACCTAACGAATATAAATAAACCAAACAAGCAAGGAAAGAAATAGCAAAAATTAACAAAGAAAATATATAAAATAATAATGGGATAAAGAACAAACGTACACGTACAAACGATACAATAACAATACATAACAAGAATAATTTATCCTTTCAGAATTGGAATTTGACAGTTTGACAATTGTTGTGATGACGTTCATACAATCTGGCGTCACAAGGGACAATTTGGTGCTCTTTCTTAACCAGCTTTGCATAGAAACAAAACCAGATTACCAAAACCTTTATTGCTGTATATCACAATATTTCAGTCAGATTTACGATAATACAATATTAATACTGAAGCAATAGAGAACATGATTTTTAAAGGGAATGTTTAAACCAAAATACTCGCCAAGTCCATCAGAATGTTGTGTATGGAGTCAAATTGACAATATGCTACGGTATTAGGAACCGCAATCCCATTATTCTTTGAAAAAAAAAGGCGAAAGCGCCTGTTATACTTTTATGCCTTCCCATTAGAGATCCTTGAAGATTTTTGCGACACCTTCGTACGTGCAATTGAGTTGGTTCATCCGAGCGCATATATGTAAAACATGTTTTGTTACGAAATAGGTAAATGTTTTCCGGTCTAAACAAAACAATATTTTTAATTAAATGACATAAATCTATATCTTACATACGTTAGTCATACTCGTTAATAAGACAGAACACCCAATGAAGTGTAAGTAGAACAGTTTATGTAGGTACACTAGACACTGCTGAAAATAACGTTCATTTCGTATAGAATATTTCTAGTAAACTACTAGTAACTGCGGAGCTGACCGTATGATTCTACGTCCTTAATAAACATTACATTTAATGAAATCGATTTAATTGATTCAATCTTTACGCAGTGGGTCACAGGGCAATCAGTTCAATATGGATCAATTGTAAATGCAAATTGTCTGTTAAAATTCAACGTTCAACGTGTTGACGCGTATTCCAATAAACGTGTACTGTTACGTATTTTTTGTAATCTTCATTCACAACCACGAACCTGGAAAACTTCCAGGCTCTAAATTACCCTACTACGATAATCTCATTTGATTGAGTAGTAATATGCTTTACAAGGAGAGACTAACATTTAGGAATTTTAATGTAAGAGCGGAAATCCGGTGAAGATAGAATGAATTAGTTAGACGAGTAAATTTGTTTTTGTATGTCTTTGATGGCTAATATTGAAGTTCTAGAGTATTCATATTCTTTAAGCGGTTATGGAGTTCGCCAAAAGAAGAAATTGACTTTCTTAAATAATTTCAAAAATTATCCTAGTGTCCTTGCAGGCCCCAAACTCTTGTATTTTTTATATTTATTGGATGTACCCAATAAAGTCTGCTTTTTCTATTTTGCCGAAGCTATGTTCAATTATATCAACAACATGCACTGCGTATATTGAAAAAACTCGCATTACTACTCGTAAACTTTCAAAATTGCCAGCAAAATAAATAATAGCTTTCTTTGCAGAGCACAACTTTAGTTCTAAGCGAAATAAACACAAGGTTTCTTTGTGTGTGTTCAATAGGGTAAAATAATTAATGTAAGCACGGGGCGAGAGAAACTGTTGCAAAATAATAGAATGAGGTAATGGTGCCACAATAGCATTTCAAAAGATGAAATTAGCTACCGATTGAAGATAAATAAATTGTATCAGAAATTTTTGAAGAAGCCAGCGCATTGTGCAAAACTGCAAAGCAATGATACCCTTAATTCTAATACTCATGTTGCGTACGTCTGCTCTGAATTGGATCTTTCTATGATGGAGTTTTGGTGATAATTATTGAGCGGTGAAGGCTAGTTTCGTAAAGCAGAAAACGATAATTTATCCTCAACCGCACAGATTGCTGAAATACATGCGACGCCCACTGATATTTGCGAATACCAAGAATTAATTTTATTGCTGCACCGTTTCCGAGAAACGATGGTTAGGCGAACTGCTCATATCAACACTATAAATTAGTAACAAAATATGGCGTTAGTTCGTGTTAATATCTGCAGTGAATCAAAAGTTACGGCCAATATCTGCGCTAGCTTAATATTGTAGTCGTTTCTCGGAAAAGGCCGGAGCACCAAAACCAAATCATGGATAACAAATTAGCAACAAAATATGGAGCTGGGTTGCTGGTGAGCTTATAAAGCTTAATAGACATCTGCGACGTTTACAGGAATACAACTAACCTAATAAATATTGGTACAAAGCGATCTACAGAAAAATTGTTTTGCTCTTTTAAAATGACTGTTTACGTTCATTCATTTTGTTCAGTTATGAAGATCGTGGTATTATTGTGTATTATTTCTACACGTAAAACGTAAAGATATTTCCTATTTCGTTCAGAAACAATGATATCGAAGTAATTAAACTGAGCCGTTTAGTTACATATGTAGTCCGTAATCGTTACTAGATTATTAAAGAGTATTTTATAAAACTTTTGGGAATCAGCTCCCATCACTATTTTTCTATTGGCCACAATTTGGTCCATTACGTAATTAGATATAAAAATATTCTCTATGTGAATTCGATTTTTTTTGCTACACAAATTCGTTTTCTTAAGGATTAATTAAATCAGTTTTCAAAAACCTCATATCCAAACTTGATATATGTAATTGTGAAATGATGAATAGGAAAATATGGTTAAATATGAAACAGGTGTGAACTCTACAATCACCACGTTAAGTGTGGAAATGTAATACATACGTACCTACATTACGTTTAAGTCTTGCGAAACTATGTTAATTCATCATTTATTTAAAATTCCGTCAATATCTAATTACTAATTATTGAAATGATTTTTTTTTTCTAACGTGCGCATTAAAAAGTTCATTTTGTCTTACATGCCCTTCGAAATTTATAAAATGTCGGAAAGTAATTCATAGAATTTAATCTAAAAAACTCTAGAATAATCTAGATACTGGCCACCAGATATTATTTAGTCCGATTTCGTTACTTTGTAATTCTTCCCACTACTACAATCGGAAAATTAGAGAGTCTATAGAGATCCTTAAACATCCCAAGAATGTCAATAGAGACAAAGGTTTACCCCCTTGCAGACGTATGGAAGTCTGTCATCTGTAACGACCAAACCTTGACTAACAGTGACCGCGACACCCAACCAATCAGCGACCGACCCCGTCCACCGCCGACATAAAAGCGTACTACTCCTCTCAAATCCTCGCAGTTGGTTTTCGACTCGGGCGAAATTTGTATGCCCAGTTACCATGGTCATCTGCTTCCCCATCAATTAGTTTCGCCTCTGGCGTGGTTTACACGTTGAGTTACCCTACTAACTCTCGCCTACCATCTTTACCTCTCCCGAAAAAGCGCCATGACACAGTCCAAACCCGGAACACGTTTAGCTTTAACTGACACATACTAATTTCCACAACAATAAAATATAACAATGACAACACCAAATACACACAAACAGAACGTTGTTCTATCCGTTGCTCCTTTAGGTCTAGTGACCTTCGCTGAACAAATTACCAATGCAAAAATACCATTACAAGAGTTACTCATAAGATATTGATTTATATAAGTACGCAAAGCATGTGTTATTCTGAGATGTGGAATCCACTGCATACGAACTAAGGATCATCGCGAAAATGATGCTCTCTACATAGTTCACATTAGACGTATAAAATTAATAACTGCAGAAATATGTAGGTGACTAGTATAGGGGTTTACTATAACAATGTGTTGTTGAAAACTTAGTTTCTGTAAAAGTATAAATAGTAAAGAATGCGGTTTATTTCTATTTCTCGATAGGTAAAACTTATAAACAGTAAATGGTAATCGATAGATACTGCTTTAATAGTTTCCTCTCTTTTCAGTGTAACCTTCACGAAAGCCAACAGTAAGAGTTATTCATAACTAACGTCGTAAAATATTATAGGTTAGTCAATGCCACGGATTGTAATTGTTTCGGTAGAAAGTTCAGTCGGCAGTTACAGAAATCTGCACACATATTTATTTTAATAACAACGTAACTAGTATAAAATGACTCTTAAAATCTAAAATTCAAAGTCTTACTATTTCACTCTAAAGCAACAGTAAGTGGCATTAACATGCTTTTATTAGTTCGCAATGTAAGATGTTTCAATTTAAAGTTTTAATGTCTTTATATTGGCAACCCCACAGAGGGGGGTGGCGCGGAAATAGTAGAGACGAGTGCGGGCGTGGATATGGTATACTGTTAAATATCTGTTAATTAATCCTTTAAAACTGTTCCCGACAATTTGATTAGTAGTTGTAGAGACTAGTAGACATACAGAGACAGAATGGGATCAGGACTAGAAATCAGCGAGGGAAAATGTTAACAGACGAACGCGATGCATTGGAACGTTTCCAACAACAGTTACGAGAACTTGATAATGTGGAGGATAATGTTACTGGCGATGTAGAATATACATACTTTTGATGGGAAAAAATACCAATATAAAAGCTCGTTCGCATCACAAACATTACATGGATGGTCCCATCATTGCACCATAGAAATTATTAAATATCATTTAAAGGAAGCGGCTAAAGCTGGTATGAGGCAAGGTCAAAAAAATTCACAACCTTAGATAAGTTCATAACAGCGTTCCAAAAGACATTTGTAGAATCGAATCGTTTACCTGAGAGATGGCACGCAGAATACAGGGTAAAGGAGAAACGGTACAGGCCTACTTCCGTAAAAAAAAATAAACTGTGTGGCAAAGTAGGTTGTAATTTTCAAGACATTAAAGAACAGTACAGAACAACTATTACATTAATAGACGCCCTGATGTAGTTTTTATTCGGCGTCGAAAATTTGGCAGAAAAAATAAATAATTAAATTTGGGCAACCTTTTGCCTTTTTGACTGTCCAGTTTTATGGTTAATGGGGTCCGTTGCAATAGTTCATGCTGGTGACGGTTGCTGATGTTGAATATACACTACTTTGCAAAAAGAAAGCCGATACTAACGTTCGTCGTGGTAGATTCGTAAACATACAGGAAAATATATACCGGAGAACACAGTAATTTTGTTTTTAATAATTGGAACGATCTATAAATTAAAACGGGATATTTTTACATAAAGAACACACGGAAAATTTGAATTTAAATAAAAAACGAAAATCGGGAAAGTTATGTTAGGTAGTGAAATTTGCGATAGCTTATTATTCAGATTTGCTAAAAATTATAATAAAGGTAAAAATGATATACATATTTTAATAAATGTTCAATGTTATCAAGACAATGACCTCACTCCTGGAACTATGCGACTGCGGTTACTTACGACGAGCGTGTGTGTATGTGTTATTTTTCGTCTGTGAAATGCCTACTTCCGTTATTAAAATGCCCCTATTAGAATACCGACTTCGAATTACACAAAACGGTTTATTAATATGTAATCAATCAATAAAAATTCGAGGAAAAATGAAGTTTGAGTTTTAAATAAAACAGTCCATGAAAACAACCTTATTTACTACTAAGACGATTTAGAACTATTATAAAAAAATAACCAGCAATATTTTGAAATGTAATCATAAATTGTACCGTATATGCAAAGTAGTAGAGTAACGAAATCTCTGCTAAGAAATTAGTAGTATCGAGACCATTAATTGAGCTACAAGTCTTAAGCTCATCAGTCAGGAGATACGTCTGTTTGCTACAATGCCGTACGTACATACATGTACGATACCCAAACTGTATATTGGAACAAAGGTTAAGTAATACAGATGAGTAACCCTACAACACAGAGCTTAACATAGTGAAAAACAAAATTAAACTAAAACTGTAAAGATAAAGACGTATCATTTGAGTTGGCCGCAACAATACCTTTGAATCAAATGCTACCAGTGATTCTTACCTTTAGACACTATATCTTTACGTTAAAAACTAATAACCAGTTTTTAGAGGGAGTTGATGCCAATGTTTCTAAGCAACTCTTTTTGCAAAATTCGGTTAAAAATAGCACATTTTCAACTTTTCTTTAGAAAACCAAAAACTAAAGTCAAATTGCAAAAGAACAAAAGTAGATTCAACGCGAAAACTACAAATGTGAAATCAAAGTTTCATAATTAAATGAACCAAATAAAGTTAGATATTACATGCGTTTTCTACATGCTCGTGGTTTTGGCATTACACTTTGACATATTTCATACACATCGATTTGGATGTCTGCAAATCTAAATTGGCGTCATCAGAGCAAACTGCATAAAAATGCCAAAATATACTAACTTAAAGTTCAGTACATTGCAAGCAATAGAGATGAAATATCTACGAAAATTACATGGAATTAAACACAGATAACATCGGACAAATGACGGAATTAGCAACAACGCCTTTGCCAAAAATGTGAGGAGCACAAAAGATAAAATGGTACAAACATTTATGTCGGATGAATAATGATAGACAAGGTTAAGAGAATATAGAAATCTAGGTCAGGGCAGAAGTTGATGTGCAGCCACGTCACAACAACAATGCTACAAGACAAAAGACCGCTTAAGCTTCAAGACCGGTAAAGAACTATAATGATTGATGAGATGCGTAAATACAGTTATGTGAATATGTATTAGGCGCCCCCAATTTTTCTTCGGATGTATAAAAATAATTATATATGAATAAAACGACAAAGTAGATATACCATACAGGATATTTTATTAATATTTGCAATATTTTATTGGTTCACCAGCTGCTTTTATTAGAGATCTTACACGTTTTGGCATACTACTAATTAATTTGCGGCATACATCGCTGGAAATTGAGATCCATTCGTTGAGGATTTGTTGGCGAAGCTGTTCTTTTGACCCACATTAATGTGAGAGAGAAACCCCATGTCGCGTCCACAACTCACTACTTAATTCTTTCGACGATTTTCGTCGGTCCTGTAAAGCCATTCGTTCTAAAAGGCGATCTGTTCTTATCGTGGTTCGCCGTTTTCTTCCTGATTTAGGTCTATTTTTATAACCCCCGGTTTCTTTATAACGTTTAAGAGTGGTCTGAACCGCACATCGCGAACACTTAATTTTTTTTTTGAAATTGCACTTTGCGTTAAGCCTTGCGTACTAAGTAATACAATTTTGCCGCGTGCTGCCATGGTTAGTTTTCGTTTTTTAGGCATAATTGCAAACGTTATCGAATGGTCTATTACTCAGTAACTTACTAACGGTTTACTTCAATACGCTCTAAGAAACTAATAATAAAAATACAATATTTGCTCTGCAATGAGTAACTATTTTATTGCTGTCTTAAATCTTCGTTCATCTACTTATTATAATTCCTTGTGTATACATCTGTTTATGGAATTACCCGAAATAAGCAAAGATTTTATAATACCGGGTTTTCTTTGAAGTGCCCTGATACATATTCGCATAGCTGTATGTAGATATCAAAATATTTACTACAAATGAAAAATAAGAAAGAAACATTTTCAAGAGTATGAACTAATTTTTTCTGAAGTCTTGTTTCCTCCTGAAATTCTTAAAAATACAATTTTTAAGCTAAAAATACAGTGTAATCCGGTTATAGTGAAATTCAAAAAATTTACCAAATGTACATATTGCATGTAAGGTTGAAGAAAAAAAAACAGTGCCAACTTCGTTGTTCTTGCTGTGTCGCGAGCAAAAGCAACGTTTTCGAGAAAGAAATTGTTCTTCATGTTTACGATATTAGTTTAATAGTGTGTAGATGAATTCTAGGCAACTCTCGATTAAGCTTATCATAATAATCACAAGGGCATGTGATAAATTTTAACTAGTTACTTTTAGTAATTCACATAGCATTTACTAAAAAACCCACAAGGTTAAGAACAGTTAACAATATAGAAAAGTACATGTCCTATTTTGAAAATTGTAAGTAAAAAAATGTGCAGATTACAGATATATAAATGCACAGAAATGACTAAGAGGTATGTATTTTATTTTAATTGAAAGTAGCGTAAAACGTATTACATATACTTACAGCATATGTAACGCGCATAACATGGGCAATAAATACCATACAGTTAGACGTTGTGCGTAATGAAATCATTGTGGACAGTCCGACTATCGAATAAGTCGAGACAATTGCTAAAACGATAAAATAATGAAAATCTCGGACGTCTTTTTTTAGGATTCATTTGCAATTGGGCTATCGATATTACTGCCTGTACGGCGACTATCGACACCAGTATCGAAAGCTATCTATAGTACTATCGAAAGCCATCGATAGTATGTATTTACTATTGATAGCAACAAATACTGATAGTGTTCAACACTAGTTACGACAAAGCAAATCATTGGTTGCTAAATTCTTACACTAATTTTGCGCTACCCTATCTGAACGCAGCCTAACTTTTGTAGAGTAAAAACTGAGGTAACATAGGCAAGACCATTAATTTAACCCCAAAGCAAAAATCTAGCGTTGTTAAATCCGGAGACCTTGGTGGGCGGGCATCTATTGGACGTTCATGCAAATATTAGGAACATCTCTCATGTTGTAAAGGGAGTACTGTCTACTAGTACTTGTTGGAAATAAATGTTTTGGCATTACTGTAGTGATTGACGCTTTAGAAGTGACGTCTTAAAAATGTTAAGTAAGCTTGCCTTAAATTCAAAAGCTTTTTCCATCTGTTAACAAATATTTTCACTTTTTTTCAAACGTAACCAGCGGGTCTTATCGATTTCATTCAAAGTGATTTTTTCTTTAATTTCCGGTACCAACATTTTCAGAATCCGTTAAAAGACAAAGATACAGCGTTAAAAGCTTTATTTCATATTCGGAAAAGCACACAGTAAATATATTTAGTTGGCTTTGCAATGATTTTTAAGTAAATTGTTTCCGACCTAAGTAGTAATTTTTACTTTTTCTTTGCATTGTAAACGAAACGAAAAGCATATGCTTTGATCTACGGAGAATGTAGAAAGAACAGTCGTGAGGTCCGTAAATTATACGTCACTCGCTGCCTTGAACCAGAGCTCGAAATGCTAAATGCTCAGATCATATGTATTACATAGACACCGCTATAATATACAATAATACGAACGCTCAAGTTTCAATCATATGCAACATGCCTTTTTAGTTCTATCTCTCTCTTCATTATTGAAATCATCAATAATACTGTCTTTGTTGTACCCTCAATAATCTAGTAGCACGAGAACAAACAAATTTGCAGTACATATATGATACAACCTAAGTTTTCACGTCCAATTACCAAAATAATTAGAATTATTTCATATGTTAGAACTATACCGTAATGTGTTATGTGATTTAGCGGTTTTGAGATTCGAGAATATAACAATTAAATTGTTACTACTGGAAAATGTCCAGAATATTCAAAAGAAAGAAGGTTCACAGCTGGAGTAACACTGGCTGCTCAAACACTAAGCAATAGCGTTGCTAATGCATTATCGTTTTTCCAGATATTGAGACGTAACGATTTCAAAAATAAATATATAAATGACGTATTTGGTGTTTTAAATTCGAGGAATGTATATAATGAAGCACTTGCTACAAAAAATTACAAAGTACAAAGTGAGCACTAGAAGAAACAAATAGGAAAATAGGATTTGTTGGTTTTGTAATATAATTGATAAATTTATCCATGGTGACTTAATGTCATCTGGAAAATTATTATGTTAAGTATTAACATTGAATCTTTTAGAAAATCACTTGGAAGTATTTTCTAGTGTTGTTGTGGTGAAGACAGCAATCATACTTTTGCCAATTTGTTGACTTGTTGATTCGACATCAAGCATCTGCTGCAAACATGGTGTAGTAAAACAAAAAGGGAAATGTGGTAGCTGACAGGGAAAACATAAGTATTGACAATGATGACGAAGAGTATATGAGGAGGCATATTATAAAACGTAGTTTTCGACATAATTTAAAATGCAGCATTTATATATTATTATAAATTATAGAAACATGCAACATTTTTGAAAACTTCTACACCAGTATCTCCCATCTTACGCAACTTAATAGCATTTGCAAATATAATTTATGTAGGACATGCAATTAATCTATAGTATTTATAGAAAAACATACAACTCAAATAATACGTTTTGCCATGTACCTCCTCGTATAAAGGCATTTCTCTGTCTATCTATATCAAGAATGTAGTGGAGTACATCAGTGGCTATATTGTTAAAAATATTTACAAACATGCACCGAAATACATGGAATAAATGTATGTATGTGTATAGGCAAGAATTCGTGTTCATATTGATCACTTTGTACTTTGTAATGCAGTTCGTACCTGTTGTTGGAACTTTATTAGAAAAAACCGCAAATGTATAAAAAAAGTTAAATTTCTACTAGTTTGATATACTTCCGGGGCAAAAAATCGCCCGCTTAGCAACTAACGAAAATATGTACGGAAGTTTATCTGGATTCTACAGCTTCAGTTAGAGAAATTGCTTCTGAGGTATCACGACAATCGGCAAGAAAGTATTAAGAAAAAACAAAACATAAGTAAAACATTTGTACTATGCGAGGGCACAGCAAAAAGGTTGGAATATTGCATATGGTGCTGAATAGACAACTTCATAAATGACATTTTTTTTACTGATCTGAGCCTCGTTTTTCGATATCCCAACATTACTCAACACGGCTATGGAAAGAAAATAACGTACACGTCGTAAAAACAAATAAAGTTTACGGCAGCGTGCTCAAACAGTCGGGACGGTCAACTTTGATTGATTGTAGAAATTGTTATAAAAATGTTGTCGTTTCTGTACTTTGCTAAAACGATCTCCGAACATTGCTCAACACGACTATGGAAACAAATTTGAATTAAAATAACAGAAATGTTGTTAAAACAAATAAAGTTTACGGCAACTTGCTCCAATAGTCGGGGAGGTCAACTTTCATTGTAGAAATTGTTA